>CAIGQV010019951.1:641365-654124 GCA_903798115.1 Danio jaintianensis | reverse complement strand
TATATATATATATATATATATATATATATATATAAAGACCACAGCGGCCTTTTCTTTCTTCAATGGAAGGTTGCCAACCATTCACTGAAATAACCTGAAACTTAAAACATTTTATGAGTAATGAAAAATGACTGAATATAAACTAATGACAATCAGATACTGCTTCCTAATTGTGGTTCAACAGAAGCATAAATTCAAGCTAACGAAACTGGCCTGGACAAAATTGAACGGTACCAACAATTTTGTCCACGTCTGTGTGTGTGTGTGGGAAAATGAATACACACACACACACACAGCAAAAAAAAAAAAATCTATTTCTCAGTGAATACAGACTAGGGGTGTGACTAGATATCGTGTGATGAGATGTCGTGAGATTAAATCGTGACGAGATATGTCGTCGAGGTGAAAAGTTGTCCGTGAGCTGTGATCTTATGATGCAGCATGAGGGACAAATTAGCATTGAAGATTTGCAGAATTGAATTTGAACTGCACAACAAGTGCTTTGCACACACCTGGCAACCCAGTTCAGAGGCTGCCGCGTCCAACAGAGGCTACAACTGCAGCCACACACATTAACCATGGTTCATAACCATGCGATAGAATAGCACTTTAGATATGCTGTAGCGTGCGGTATCAAACTCCATTAAAACAACCCTCTCCTATCAGTCCTTACCTCATACTCACATCCAGTAGCGAGGGGCCATGAAATGTTGCTGAATGAAATTGAAACTGATGAAAAATAAAAAAATGAAATACCAAAAAAATTTTGTAGGTTGAATTTGTAAAAAAGGAGTTGGATTTCTCATGTGAAATTGTACAGGGGAAAAGCCAGTCAGTAGTTTATAGCAAAATATTTTGCAGTGTTTGCATGTCCTTTAAATGAATCCTTTAGAATTCATTAAAATAGAAGGAAAATAGCATTCATTACAAGTTGATTTAAAAAAGCACCTAAAAAAGTTAGCATTTTGTGATTTTATTTTGTTGAGTTGAATAAAAGAAAATTATTTCCAGTCATATATTTCATCATTGAAGATTTCTTAAATAAATTTCTTAAAAAGGTGTAAAAATCTCGTCTCATTCTTGTGAACCCAATCTCGTGTCTCATCTCGTCTCATGGAGTAAGCATCTCGTCACATCCCTAATACAGACACTATATTTTGGTGCATTTAAACAAAACGCATTATTAAACCATTAAATCCATTAAAATAAATGTGGTCACCAATCTTTTTTATGAATAGCAAGATAATAGATTTAAATTCAAATGAGGTGTTGCAAAAAATAAATAAATAAATAAATAAAAACATTTCACGGCCTCACAGTTTTGCAGATTTTTTTAGTGCAATCTGACATGCTTTTTTTTTTTAACAGAGCATTGTGTCAATCTCCTCTACGTCTCCTGTATAGTACAGAATGCGTTCAGCTTGCCAAATTAACATAAATCTTCGATTTGTCAAAAAGGGTTGTAACTGTCCACAGCAAGACAATCGTAAAGGGGGTTGCACACTGGATGCGCTTCGCCACGCAGCGCCATGCATTTTAAAATTGTAAACATAGGCTTATATCAGGGTACAGGCCCGTAGCCAGCCTGGTAAAATGGGTGGTTCTTTTTTTCTCAAAACGTGGACCTTTTTGCAGTTATTCGCCCATTTTAGTGACATTTTAAGCACTATTTTTAGCTGAATTAGCTTGTCGGATGGTCATCATAACCACACTTTTTGATATAAATATGATTTTAAAATATTTCCTAAAGATTTATAATAAAGTAATTTGAAGAAATACTTATTTTTAAAATACATATTTTTTACATCATATATCATATAGAAAAAAAATTGGAATCTGTTAAAGTTTTAAATTAAAAACTGCAGTCTATTGTCATTTATTAAACAAATAACAAACTGGCCAGCACATTCGACTTTCCTCAGTTTGACCACTTGAAAAAAATCTAAATAAAATTAAAACATAATAATAGTAGTAGTAATAATAATAATAATAATAATAATGTAGAGCTTTACAGCTTTTCTAGTAAAAAATAATGAATAATGGATAACAACAATAGCCAAATTGGTATTCAAATGTCTGCAGTGCCCAGCTACGACTCAGCACACTGTTCATATTTCTGCCACGCCACAGAGCGCCATCTGAATAATTAAATTTTAAATAACATGTGAATGTGCACGTCCGTTGTGTTTTAAGGATGGAGTCTGCTTTAGTTTTGTGGATCAGTGACTGCAGGAAAAATAACATTACACTGGATGTCAACATTATCCGCACAAAAGCTAAAAAGCTTTATGAACCTTTTGCTGACAGCGATGAATGTTTCTGCCTGACAACAGGTTTTGATCTTAGGTTTCATTCTACTGGACTTATTTTTCTACGAAAGTTTGAACTTTGAGAGTGTTTAAAAAGACAGAAAAGTGTGAAAATGTTAATGCCTGTCTGAGAAAAGTGTATAAAGTGTGCAGTGAGGGGTTTTACAGCCTTAAAACATCTATAATATTTGTAAAAAATAAAGCTGACCACTTCGCGGATTTCGTCTATTGCGAGGTATTTTTTAGAACGTAACTCCCATGAATAACAAAGGACCACTGTGTATGTATATATATACATATATACACACACACTACAGTTATGTGGATTTGGACCAATGAGGTATCAGATGTCACTGTGGTGGGCAGGGCAAACCAACAGGCAGAGAGAAACTCGTCTTCCTGGATTCCTTTCTGGATCCCACTGAACCTCTTCCAGGGTTTGGGTGGAGTACAAGTCAGAGCCTGGAAGACTGTGTGTGTGTTGTGCATGTCTTATTTAGTGTGTAAACGAACTTACAGGCAGAACACCTGGGGATTGTTTTTACCTCAATGCAGGAAAAAAAAAAGAACACACCCTTTCACACCTTCATTTCTTATAAACCAGAAGTGGCTTCCTTTTCTTTGCCCTCTGATCTCAAGGACTTTCAGAATGAGGAAACATTTATGAAAACACACCTTCACTCTTCCTCTGAAATAATCATTAACTATTTATCTGGTTTTATTTCCACAAAGGACTTCAGAAGAAAAACCATTAACTGCTTCTATTTGTGAGATTTATTATGTTATCAATGTATGTGAAACACTCACACTCATTTCACTCCAGAAATTGATGTACTCTTAATAAAAAAAAAGTATACATGCACAAATAGAAAGAAAGAACAGTGCAATATGGTTATTAGCACCAAAGTTTCATAGGCATATTGCACTATTATATTGCTCATTTAGAGACTAGTGGGAAAAAAAGTATAATAACTGCAACAAGCAAATGGTGACAAAACATTTGTCTGTCTGTTGGTCTCTCTATGACTAACAGAGCTTAGCAACTACATAGCCATGTTAACACACACAATACCCATGTGCTTAAACAGTAAAGTAATGTTCAAACATTCTAGGAAAATGCCAAATACATCATGCTAATTCATGGTAGCAATGCAATAACCATGTTAGAAACATGCTATGTGTTCATTCATGCTAAAAGAGAACTAAACATGTTAGAACAACATGCTAATTAGTGCTAACAACAAGCTAAACGCATTAGAAACATGCTATAAGAACATGTTAGAACACATGCTAGTAACATCTGTTAAAATTATAGCTTGCAAAGCTGTTTCAAACATTCAGACAAGGCTTTCTCAATCCAACACTGAAGTTTGTACCATCTAGTTATAATGAACATCTCAGCTATTGCTTTACCTCCTGACAATGGTTTATGTCTCACCTTTTTCAACACATTCTGCATGTCCTTTTGTCCCCACAAACTCCAGAGAAGAACTCCAGCATCTTTATAGGCTGTATTGAATAACCTGCGGGAAAGAGAGAAGCTCATATCATGGTCTTTCACCAGTACACTCATATTCTTATAGTAAACCTCTCATGTGAACATCACAAATCTCAGTCTACAAGCATCCTTTGTTGAAGTTTTCATACATGGATTCTCCTTTGGAAACACTTACGTGTTTGAGCTCACCATGCTCAGAGATTCAACAAGTTTAGCATTCAGCAGCTTCTTGCTAGTGTCCGGCTCTGCCAGCATGAGTGTGTTCATCACGCGGCAGGCTGTAGAGATGATGCTGTCAGACTCGATCATGTTCGGTGTCACACCCGAGAGGTAAGAGCTCACGTTAGGAAGAACTTCAGCAGCTGTGGTTGACAACAACACCATCCTCGTTAATTGAGGTAGAGCAATGTTCAGGTTAAATGCAATAATATCAACCCATGTGAGAGGCCCAATTCACTTCCTGCAAACCATTGTACTTCAATTTAAAGGGACAATCTACCAAAAAAAAATTTTCAACCATGACTTCCAAACCTTTATTAGTTTCTCACTTCTTTTGTACACTAAAGAAGATTTTGTAAAGGAAACTGAAAATCTGTAACCATTGACATCCATAGAAACTTTGTGACTAATGGAAGATGAGGAAATGATAGAATTTTTGGGTGAATTATCCCTTTAAATAAGTTACACACAGGTCCTTCGATAGAGGATCATGTCACAGGAACATCATAAAAGTATCATATTTTTTGGACAGTTTTGTCATTGACTAAGTTTTTTTTTCCCGCTTCAGTCCTGGTCATAACATTGTAAAATGTATTCATTTTAAAGAGCCTCTATTATGGGTTTTTTAAAAATAACCATCCATGCAGTAACACAGCTCTAAGTGAATGGAAACATCCACCTGAGATTTAAATCTTAAAGTGCACAACAAGTTTAAAATTATTGATTATATTTAGTCGACTCAGAGTCAAATGAATGATTCGTCCTTTGTTCGGATCTTTTGCCTGCACGCGTCGACGTCGATCTGGGACATCGCCAAATATGAAGTGCCGGATCCGGTAAAACGTGAACATGCCTTTCCCTTCAGACACTAGCAGAGTGCGAGGAATCATGGGATTGATCATAACGCGAAGATTACGATCACTGAGAAATGGCCAGACGTGGGGAATAAAGGGTTAAAGTTCATTTTCACAACAACACCACAGTATAGCTAACCGTGTGCTGTGTTTGTTCCTGTCATTTTTCTGATGATTGATACAATAACCTACTCTGCAGCGCGGGGTTTGCTGGCCGTTTGTTATTAAAAGAAGAATCAGCAAAGACTACTAATGTATGGGACTTTTTCAATAACTGTTACACAGTTTGTATGGACCAGTTTCTTCTTCCTCCAGATCCTGTAAGTGTTTCTCCTTCCTACACAACATGAAGTGGGATTAAAATTGTTGCCTCGTTTTCTGTAGTTTGCAAAATATGTATTTAATTGTGTGTTGTAACTTGTAATCGCTCCATGTGGCTTGTAATCACGTATCTATTATAGATCAGTGCTTGCAATGCATCTCTCAGGTTAAATCTTTATGGTTTTTTTATTACTTACACATCACGTCCAAAACCACATTGAAAACGTGATGCGTGCTTCTTCCTTTACCAATTTAAATGTGTTTTGTGCTCGCTATCTCCTGGTGTTTGTTGCTATGGCCACCATTAGCTGTTCCTCACACGCGTGGCGCGGTAATTTTTCTAAATAGTTCCACTTTTGCCACTGTATAGATTAATACTAAATGTGTGTCGTTGTTATTACTTGAGGTTGTGGTTAAGAATAGAGGAATATGCTGGTGTTTAACTGCATTGCTTTAATGCATTCGTGCATTGGGCTCACACATATACTCTGTGCTCTGAGTACTTCATAACAGTGCTGGGCGTTTCTCTCTGTCTCGCGCTGAACGCAGTCGACCAATCACAACAGACTGGGTCATCGGACCAATCAGCGCAGATTAGCATCATGCAAAGGAGGGAACAAATGAATCGCTGAACAAGTCATATAGGAGTAGCTGGGATAATTTGGTAAAAATAAATGCATATTATAAGACAATGAAGGTGTTTTCTTGACCTTGCATGCATATCATCCTGTTCTTGGAGACCCCCAAAACCAAAATATGACCTTTTATAATACATAATATGGGCTGTTTAAGGATTTTAAGCATTCAAATCACAGTTTGTTTACACTACTGGCATTTTTAATAAATAAAAAATAATAAAAGATTATTAAAAAAAATATATACATTATTTTTACAGTCTTTGATAAGTCAAAACAACATTCATTTTGTAGCATTTCTTTACAGTGTCACGTTAAAAAAAACAAAAAAAAACACCAATTGCAATCACACATTTTTCAGTATATACACACACAAAATAATGTCTGATATCCATACCAACATAATTAGAAATACATAATATTAACTCATTTGGAAATTATTTGCTCTACAGGCCAAAAACAAAGTATATAAAAAATATAAAATATATATATAAAAAAAAAACAATTTCTTTAAATATAGTTAAAAGAGCCTTGCCAACAAAATGTATGTAACTGTCTCCTTAAATGTCATTGGGATGAAATGCTGCAGTAAAATGGGTTTGTTTGGGGGAAATTTTTTCCTGGAGTTCCTATGAACAACTATTTTCTTTTTGTACATAAACTTAATTCATAAAAGGAAATGAGGATGAAATATTAAAAGTTCAATAAAAAAATGAAAGATAATTTTTTTAAATAAGAATAAAAGTGGACGACACTAAATACATGTGTAAGTAGGGGCTAAAATGTTTTGAGTTTGTTCAATTTTAGCCACTTCCAGATGTAGTCGCATTCAAACATGCATTGGATTTGCTTGCTTTCATAGTGTAAATGTTCATGTGGTCAATCAAACAGACCCAAAACACCACCTCCTCTCTGTCTATCAACTGAATACATGATCATTATGGGATGTATTGAGAGAAAATGCACCAAATCAAGGTATCCATACTTTACCAAAACACACAGATTACAAATAAAATAGTAGTTGCCATACACTCTGTTGTCATATGTCGGCTTGTTATGATAACTCTTACCCATAGTTCGCCGTAGAGATGACACCCGGGACATGTTGCTCACTAAGGACATGGCGGTCTTCTGTAGACCCAGATTTCCAGATCTCAGCAGAGGTGAGATGACAGGCAGGCCGTGCAGCTTCTCGATGATGTTTTGACTCATTACAGTGGACATCTGCCCAGAAGCACCATCAAAATATGGGTTTAACAACTTTCCTTCAGGAGTGTGAGATATTATCTACAATAATATAATAAATGCAGTTTTTTAATGATGTGCAAGCTGAAATGATCAAGTATACCACTACAGATTTCCCATTCTTAGTAGAAAAGTGGCCAAGCAATATTGCTTTGCAAAATTGCCCGGCAACATTGCCCAAAAAGTTGACCTGTGTATCATCAGCAGAGCCGGCCCTCCCTATAAGCGAACTAAGCACTGTTTAGGGCCCCGCAGCCACAACCTGCTAGTGGTCCGAGGTGTTTGCTTGCAGAAATAGTTTTTTTTTTTTGCATTGTACAAATTATCTTCGTTGACAGTGCGCATCCGTGCACAGACACAGCCATGGCCTTTGCTGCGTTGCCTGCCCCATACCTGATTTATTTTGAAAATTGGGCCACGAAAAATGAAACAAATCTATTTTTCAGGCACAAAAAAACGGAGGGAAAATGACGATGAGAACACACAAGCACAAGATCATAAATATTGTTACACTATTATAATTGTATGGAAATAAAAATACTGATTTATTTATAAATCAGTAAGTAATACTGTACTTACATCACTCTTTGAAGCGCTGAGGTTCTGCAAAGCTCCGCAACAGGCCTCCAGCGTGGCTTCTTTCTGACTGGAGCCCAGCAGAGACAGATAGAGCTGCAGAGACTTTGTGTGAAACAACCAGTTCACTCCTTCAGGGTTGTCCTTGTCCATATCTGGGAAACTGAACTCCTGAACACAAAGAGGAATTTATATGCATTAAAAACAGCTTATATAACCTCAAATTGAATCTTAACACAATAGCACCACCCGAATAAAGATTGCCATTTAAAGTATGGTCACATGACCCTTCAAAAACCATTTCAATATGATGATTTGGTGCTCAAGAAACCTTAATATTAATATTACCATTGTTGAAAACTATGCAACATTTTTTTCACCGTCAATTAGTGACGATCTTTCCCTCATTAGCATAAGATGTTAGTCTTGTTTTTGAATCTGCCATTATGCTGACACATAGTTATTTGTAACTCCGCCCTCTTTTGAACAGAGGGCTGGGAGCACAATCTCATTTGAATTTAAAGCGACAGTCACCAAAATGGCACAATTAGGATCAAAGCCTAAAAGGGGTAGTTATAAAACATCATTTGTGGGGTATTTTGAGCTGAAACCATACACACACTAGGGACATCAGTGATTATTTTGCATCTTGTAAAAAGGGGCATAATAGGTCCCCTTTAATGTCACACAATATTTACACTTCAGATAAATGCTGTTCTTCTAAACTTTCTATTCAACAAATAGAGCCACTAATATGTACGCCACTGTTTTCAACATAATATTAATTATTATGAATTAATTAATTACTCAAATTTTTTTGAGCAGCAAATAAAAATATTACAATGATTTCTGGTGGATCATGTGACTGGAGTAATGATGCTACAAATTCATCTTTGAAATCACAGGAAGACATCACATTTTACAATATGTACAAATAGAAAACAGTACCTTTAAATAGTTCAAATACTTCAAAATTGTAGTGTGTTTACTATACTTTGGAACAAATAAACGCAGGCTTGGTGAGAAGAAAAAGCCTATTTAAAAAATAACTAATAGCGTGTGTGTGTGTGTGTGTGTGTGTGTGTGTGTGTGTGTGTGTGTGTGTGTGTGTGTGTATTACATAACAAGACGTCTTGTTTATGTTTAAAGGGATGTCTCACACTGCATGCTCTTGAAATGTTGCCATATCCACTTATTATAAGTGACACTAATTTATCAGGCTTAAGCAAGTTATATTTATATTACTACAGGCTTGTTCTTATTTAGCAATATCTATCAACACTAATAAGTCATTTCTCATTCTCTCTTTTGTATGCACACATACAAAAGAAAATAAAAAAACAACTCTATTATGCATTTAAATACGCAGGTTCTTCCAAACCTGCATGAGTTTCCTTTTTTCTGTTGAACACAACACAAAATATGTTTTGAAAACTTCTGGTAACCGGCTACCATAGTAGTATGAAAAAAGAAAAAGAAAAACTACAATAGGAGTCAAAGGGAAACCAGATTTCCAACATTCTTCAAAATATCTTCTTTTGTGTTCAACAGAAGAAACTTGTACAGGTTTGGAACAAGTGGAGGGTGAACAAATGTTGTTGAGCAATGAATTCTTCAGTGAACTATCCCTTTAACCAGCACAAAATGCGTTGCGAAAGAGCAGAACCAATGATAGTTAATTCCATGCAAACTACTAACAACAGAAACACAGATTAAACCTTTTTGTTGGGCAGGAGGGGATCTGGGTGGGGATAACGCAATAACGCAAATACCAGCAAACTGACTATGCAAACCATTGTAAATGTTTACGTGACTTATTTAAATAATCTCTTACCATATCTTTTAGCACACAAATAATACTTTGTCATAATTTTTGTCAATGGCGGAAACCAGACAAAAATTAAATAACAATCTGTTTTAAATGACAAAAATGTACTGACGTCTTCATGAGAGAATCAAAACAAAAATATTTAGGAAGGAATAATTTGTTAAAAGATCCAGTCAGAACAAATCTACAAGTAAGGGAGCTACAGTATGCACATTAGAACTGTAATATACAGTATCCTATAATGATCTACATAGCTGGACATTAGCAATCTTTCTTACGTCTCATTAAACAACCAAAAATGTCAATGTTTGAAGAAGAAAAGCTAAGAGCAGGTATAAATAAACCTGAAACACACTTCAGACAGAACAAAAGACATTTTTTTTTCAAAATCCTTCAAAATGTCACCAGTCATGTTTGCTAATCACACTAAGAGTTTACCACACTTTAAGTTGGACAATACACCTCTAAACTAAAAGCATCTGTCCTACACAATAAACCAGCCACAACTTTTTCTAAAGAGGTTTACTTTGACTTTTGATTTGACAATCGAGTTCACACTTACTGGTCTAAGAACAATCTGCGATGTCAGTGCTTGAGTGTGTTACAATTGTTTTCCTTCAAATATTCCATCATATGGTTGTACTAATAGTATCAGTAAAGCCTATTATTTGCATTTGTTTTTAAACTGAGAGCAGCGTAATGAACTTCGGTAACATCTTTAGTACAGTGGAATTCATCATATTTGATGTATGCAACTAAATATATCTGCTTGAAAGAAAGAATGCTATATATAACAGGTTTGTTATAAAGAATGCATTATATGAGGCGTTTTATTTAGGCCTAATGTTGTTCAAACATTTATATCAATCATGTTTATAAGTGTGTTCTCCAGGAGCACACTACCTGACAAAGTCTTGTCGCCTATCCAAGTTTTAGGAACAACAAATAATAACTTGACTTCTAGTTGGTCATTTGGTATCAGAAGTGGCTTATATGAAAGGAAAATACCTCTAGATTACGCTTAATTTACCAAAATAAAATATAATCATGCCTTGATTTTTAATTATTTAATTAGGACAGTAAGGTCTAACTTTGCTTAGACAAAAGTCTTGTCACTTAACAGAAATAATGTACAGTATAGAATATAAAGTCATGGTGCAGTGGAAAAATAATTAATATTGTGTATGACTCCCATGAGCTAGGAGGACTGCATCCATACATCTCTGCAATAACTCGAATAACTTATTAATAAAGTCATCTGGAATGGCAAAGAAAACGTTCTTGCAGGACTCCCAGAGTTCATCAAGATTCTTTGGATTCATCTTCAATGCCTCCTCCTTCATCTTACATGAGACATGCTCAATAATGTTCATGTCTGGTGACTGGACTGGCCAATCCTGGAGCACCTTGACCTTCTTTGCTTTCAGGAACTTTGATTTGGAGTATGAGAAGGAGCGCTATCCTGCTGAAGAATTTGCCCTCTCCTGTGGTTTGTAATGTAATGGGCAGCACAAATGTCTTGATACCTCAGGCTGTTGACGTTGCAATCCACTCTGCAGATCTCTCACATGCCCCATACTGAATGTAACCCCAAACCATGATTTTTCCTTCACCAAACCTGACTGATTTCTGTGAGAATCTTGGGTCCATGCAGGTTCCAATAGGTCTTCTGCAGTATTTGTGATGATTGGGATGCAGTTCAACAGATGATTCATCCGAAAAATCAACCTTCTGCCACTTTTCCAAATGATCAACTAGAAGTCAAGTTACTATTTGTTGCTCTTACAACTGTGATCGACGACAAAACTTTTGTCAGGTAGTGTATGTAATGAGCTTAAAAAACTTTAGAGATATGCATTATGCATTATAACATTATGATTTAGATTTTAGTCAACTAAATCTAGAATAGATTGTGAACTAAAATCTTATGAAATGACAAACTACAATGATTCAGAAGACTAAAATATGACTAAATGACATTTTAAAGTCAAAAACTAATTTAACATTTTCTGTCAAATAAATGGAAAGAGGATTTGAGCCGGAGCACACTGTTAGTAAATCTAGTTCCGAAAGTTATATGTGATTGTAATAATGAGAGTTCACATCTGGTTGAACGGATACTTTAATTTACATTAGTATCTTTTGATGAGCATTCATAATGTACAGGTGGTTTCATCAGGAACAGCTCAGTACCTTTTTAACTTTGGCCTTGGGGCTGAAGAGGCTCTTTTTGCTGTTCTCTTGTGGGACTGTGAACTGTGTGAAGTGATCCGGAGCCTCTTTCTCCAGCTGGTAGCTCAGGTTATGCAGAATGCAGATACAGTTTTCCACGGACTGCTCCCAGCATCACCAAAACAAACACATAAAAGGTCAATGAAGTCACTTTCAGCCTGTGCACTACATGTTTGCAGACATTTTTGGGGATATGCTCATCAAAACTAATGCATAAGTGTATTCACTTAATATAGCATATTTAATACACAAACTGAATTTTTTAACATGATTAACCTGTTTTACAGAATGCCTTTTGATTTACAATGTGTCTTTGATAATAAAAGACTTTTCACTTTCTAGAAACGGTGTAAACTATAAATCATTGTAAAAACTTCTTTCTTCAGGCCAAGGTTTGTGTCAAAAAAACATGTTAAAATTTGTGGTTAGGTCATTTGTAATGCTTTGTTTTAACTGCAATATAGTATACTGATGAAAGAGGGATACGAACAAATGTCCCTCAAAACCTGATGATGATCATATTTGATCAATTATGACATGTTTTTTTTTTCTAAAATTATAAATGCATGGATGTTTAAAATTTGAGACAAGCTTCAATTAACTAAGTTTTTATTTTTGAAATAATACAATTTAAACATCTCTTGATTTTCCTCTTTATTAAAATCATATTTAATATTTTCCCAAATACATTTTTGACACATTTCCGACTCTGAGTACCTTTAAACATCTTCTCTATAATGTCTTAAAGGATACCTGTAATTGTTTTTTATGATCTGATCTTTTTACGAATGGTGATTTTGTAATTTTGTGGTATTGTTTTCTGTGATTTTTTTGTGTGAAACTTTATGTGCTGCCGTCTTGACTAGGTCTCGCTGGAAGAAGAGATAGTACTGTCTCAATGTGATCTCCTGGTTAAATAAAGGAAATAAATACAACAAATATATTTTGGGTGGTCTCATTTTTGGACCCTTATCTTAAGTTATTTTGTTCGATTAGCTCCAGCTTTGTCTTTGGTACTGACTAATGTATATATATATATATA
>CAIGQV010019951.1:623643-636365 GCA_903798115.1 Danio jaintianensis | reverse complement strand
TTCAGACACTTTCCCGAAAACAAAGGTTAGATCTGTTACAGTTATTTTCCGTATTTTGTACAGAAATTAACTGTTAATCATTTAACAGGTTTTTTACTGTAGATTGTACATACTTTTACTGTTAAAATTACGGACATTTTTTTACAGTGTATGTTAATAAGAATAAGTTATGTCTTCATTCAAAGTTGTGAGTTTACTTTATGCACAAAATGAAAATACCACACAAAACATTTGAGAAAAATACAGTTTTCATTTTTAAGAGAAAGTGTAAAAACAATGATTTCTGCAAGCTGAAAAAACACTTTGGGCTCTATTTTAATGATCTAGGCGCAAAGTCTAAAGCACATGGCGCAAAAGCATTAAGGGTGTGTCCGAATCCACTTTTGCTATTTTAAGGACGGAAAAATACGGTCTGCACAATAGCACATGGTCTAACAGGGTTGTGCTTATTTTCTTAATGAGTTATGGGTGTGTTTAGGGTTAGGGTTACTCCACTGAAGACATCCATTAGCCTACATATTTATTTTCGTTTGTTAAGCGCAAAGATTTGTTGCAAAACTATTTCTAAATTCAGTTCTAATTTACAGCAAACGAATAAATGAACAATAATAACAGAGTGTGGTCAAAATCCAAAACACACGTCCTATTCTTATTCCCCATATGGTGATGCATACGTCTCCAAAACCCAACAGGTGGACAAATCTAAACTTGGTTTTATTAAAACAAATATAAATATGCTTAATAATAATAATAATAATAATAATAATACTTACTTAATCCCAGGGCCATTTATATCGAAGTTCATATTTAGCCGCACCATATTGGTGTTTCGTAGTTTTTATGAGTTGGGTAGTTAGCCCAACGCTCAACCCCCAACCTGGAGGAACAGGACATACACACATACACTACGGACAATTTAGCTTACCCAATTCACCTATAGCACATGTCTTTGGACTTTTGGGGGAAACCGGAGCACCCGGAGGAAACCCACGCGAACACGGATGAGAACATGCAAACTCCACACAGAAATGCCAACTGACCCAGCCGAGGTTCGAACCAGTGACCTTCTTGCTGTGAGGTGGCAGCGCTACCCACTGCGCAGCCACATTTGTATGTTGTATATTATATTCTGGGTAAGGCATAACACTAAAAAAGCAGCCCAAACTGTCAACTTACTGTATGGATGATATATATGAACGGCAGTTTGCATGTAGGGAGGGACGCATGTTTCAATGCTATCAGGCTAAAGTTAGCATTTTTCCAGATCTCCTACTGTACCTTTAACTCCTTTGAGCGCATACATTTTTTTAAATTATTAAGCATTATTAGAATGTATGCATAACTTGTTGTTTACATTTATTGTACTTTAATGTGATATCCTAAAATGTGGATAGAAACATCGTCATGTGAAAAGTTTGGAAATCCTATTAAATATTTTTTTTCTCCATATCAGGGCATAAAAAAATATATATTGTAGGTGTAAAAATTGTTAAAATAAAACCTCAGATAAAAAACATCACATGACATCTCACATTGTGTCATTATTTAACAAAAATAAAGCCACGACAGAAAAGCTATGGGTGACCAACTACGGACAGCCTGTTACTCAGATGCCTGTAGATCCACTTTTTGCAGGAATGACTTAAAGTAATAATTTTCTGGATGAGCTTCTCCGTCTTTCAGATCATTCTGGAGGAGTTTTGGAGTTTTCTGCACAGCTCTCACCACTCTGAAAAAACTGTGATCATAACCAGTTTTATTCAATTAAAAAAAAAATAATAATAATCATCAATACTCTTTTAAAACAAAAAACGAACCCCCTAGGTAAAGTTAAAAACATTACTTTTATTATTTTGAGTTTGATTACCATCTTTTTACCATGAGTTTGATTACCTTTTTTCATATATCCATACTGAAAGCACCAGCAGATAGTTTACCTCATTATGTAAAATAACTAGCAATAGCATAGCCTAACATTATATGTATTTATTATACAGTAGTTTAGTCCAAAGTACAATTTTACTTGGATTTTGATTTGAAGTCAAACAAAAGTAATTAAATTAATTCATCGTCAAAAAAACTATATTTTACCTTTGAGTCAATGTTTTGTTTAGTTTTTTATCCTTGGGCAGAATAAATATTTTGATTAATATTCAAATACATGTTTCATTTTCAACCAAGTCAAAACTATAATTTGAGGTTAAAATACAGTTGTTGTTTTTATTTTTTCTTTAAGGTGATCCAAAGCAAGATTATACTTTGATCTAAAGTTAAAAAACTACTCGTTTTCTTAAAGAAGTTTTCTACTTTGTACTAAAGTAAAAACATATACATTTAGTGTCTCTATATTAAACAATATTTTTACTTTGTGTGAATGTAACACAACAATTTTTTTTTATTTAGATTAAATTACATTTTATAGTTTGATCTAAAGTTCAATTATACTTTGAGAAAAAATGCTGTAACAAATTACACCTTTTTTTTTTAAAGTTGGTTCAAAATGTAAAAGTGCACAGCATTTCAGCTCCGGACTATAACTATATTCTTCTTCAGCTGTTCTGTTGTAGATTTGCTGCTCTGTTTGTTATAATTGTCTTGTTCATGACCCAATTCTGGCTCAGCTTTAGGTGTGGGACAGGCATTGTGTTCACACCTGAAGCTCCAGACCAACAAACTGAACAAACCTTCTGCTGATAATCCATTAATTTGATTAGCAGTGCCTGACTTATTTAAGCCGTTTTTCATTTTAGGATTTATTTTCCAAATTTTAAGACCTGCCAATGATCAGATGTTTTTTTTTATGTCCTGATATGGAATTTAATAGTATGTCCTAACTCTTTCACATGACTGTAGGTGGATGAAAACAGCTAAAGTTTTCATTTAATATCTTGTGATACATCTCTGAAAACAAACAAGAGTAATTATTTAAGGCTGTCTGAAAGTATGAATGCAACAAGATGATTGTCTGACAATGAGTAAAGATGAAATAAAAGACATCACACTGGTGAAAAAATAAATTCCATGTCGATGATTATTTCCACGTAAGGAATTATGTGGTGTCTAGGTTGACAAATGAGCCGTGTGTGCCAGCAGGCGATGATTGCAATGAAAATACTGGTGTGTGTTGACTTCACAGTCTGATTTCCATCCAAGTATTAAGTAAACAATGAGGTGAATACATGGCTATTCATTTGACAGTGTTGTTTACTCACCCTCATGTTAGTCAAACAGCATAGCTATTTTCAGTTTTTTCTGTGGAGCGAATAGAATTGTCTCTATTCATCACACAAGGCTTATAGACATCTTGAAATACAGAACTCTGCTGTATTCTTACTTTTAAAGTGTTTTGTGGGCCTTATTGAAAAGAAACTTGAACATTTATAGGGATAGTTCACTCTAAAAAAAAAAACTGCTGTTAATTTACTCATCCTCATATCATCATCATACTGTTCTACTGAAGAAAATAAGTAAATGATGATCTTTTCATCTTCAGTAGAACATTAAAACTGATTTTTAGCTAACTAAAAAATTTAAATACCTGTGGCTCTTGAAAATACATTTATTTATTTATTTATTTTTAATGATCAGTCTGTGAATGTAACAATTTTACCCTTTAATTCACAGCTTCAGGCAAATTAAGATCTAGGGTAATGTCTAGTTCATTAACAAATGATTCACATTATATGGTTTAGACATCTGTGGAGAGGTGGGCATAATCGAACACCCAATGAGGGGGGAGAGCATGCTCAGAGCCCGGCGGCTAGTCAGCGAGCCAATCAGAAATAATAGATAACACCTGTTTTTCTAGTGATTGGACAGGAGAGACCTCCCTTATTATTTAAATAATAAAAAACTACTACTTACCTTATATCGCCGACCCTGTCTTCTTCTTTCCACCCTACAAACGAACATTGCTACAGTGGTGCCGAAACTCGGGAAGGAGAAGAAGCCTCACTGCCAGAATGACCACTCCGTCAAGGCTGCCATTTGCGGAAGCCATCCAGGCCCTTGCGGTTCTCCATCAACAACAACATGACGCGCTGGTGGAAGTGAAGAAAGCTCAGGAACAACGTTTCCAAGTCCTCATGGAGGCCCAGCGGGAGGACCGCGAGCGAATCCGGAGTCTGCTGACCCAGGAGATCCGGCCCGCTCCAACATCTGAAGCCACCCTCCCATTACCTTCTCCAAAATGGCGTCGCAGGATGACCCGGAAGCGTTCCTGGGTCTCTCCTGGGAGTGGTTTTCCAAAATTTCCTGGAGTATGACGACCTGAAGCGAGCCATTCTCCAGCGGGCCGGTCGCAACCCGGAGGAGCAACGCCAGCTGTTCCGTTCGATGGAATGGATGGAAAGCGGACGGCCCTTTGTGTTCGCCCAGCAGCTCCGTCGCCCAGATAATGGATGCCTGGTGCTGGAACAGTTCATCGCCCACCTCCCCTCCCAAACATCGGAGTGGGTCCAGTGCCACCGGCCCGAGGATCTGGAAACGGCCATCCGGCTGGCGGAGGATCACCCGGTGGTGAGGTCCAGGGTCGGCGAAATAACCTCTCTCTCTGCTCTGGTCACCGGGGGCGATCATCTTTCCGCGAGCCAGCTCATCGACATCCAGGCACCTCCAACGTGAATACTCTGGTGTGTTCTCGCCCCTGCCCGGTTGTACTAACCTAATTCAGCACCATATTGAGACCGAACCGGGCATGGTCGTTAGGACCCGGCCGTATCGCCTGCCTGAACACAAGAAAAAAGTGGTTCAGGAAGAATTGAGTAACATGCTGAAAATGGGTGTAGTGGAAGAGTCACACAGTGACTGGGCCAGCCTGATAGTTCCTAAGACAGACGGCTCTGTCTGGTTCTGTGTTGACTATAGAAAAGTCAACGCTGTGTCGAAATTCGACGCATATCCAATGCCGCGTATTGACGAGTTGCTCGACCGGTTAGGTGCTGCTCGATATTACTCGACATTGGATTTGATAAAGGGATATTGGCAAATTCCCTTAACTCCAATATCCCGCGAAAAAACAGCCTTCACAAGGCCGTTTGGATTGCACCAATTTGTGACACTTCCGTTCAGGCTGTTCGGGGCACCGGCAACGTTTCAGCGTCTGATGGACAAAATACTCGGCCCTCACTCAGCATATGCAACATTTGAGGGCAGTATTGTCAGCGCTGAGACGGGCCGGGCTCACGGCCAACCCACGGAAGTGCGCAATTGGGCGAGTGGAGGTAAGGTATCTGGGCTTCCACTTGGGTCACGGGCAGGTGCAGCCCCAAATTGATAAGACTGCAGCTATTGCAACCTGTCTGAGACCTAAGACCAAAAAGGAGGTGAGACAGTTTTTGGGACTGGCGGGATATTATAGGCGTTTTGTTCCTAATTATTCGGCCCTCGTCAGCTCATTGACTGATCTCACTAAAAAGGAGGGACCAGATACCATCCAATGATAGGAGCAGTGTCAACAGGCCTTCTCAAAGGTAAAATCTATACTTTGCGGGGGGGCGCTATTGCACACTCCTGATTTTGCACTCCCCTTTCTCTTACAGACGGACGCATCCGATCGGGGTCTGGGGGCGGTTCTCTCCCAGGAGGTGGCAGGAGTGGAAGGGCCGGTGCTGTACATTAGCCGCAAACTCAGCAAGAGTGAGGCTAAGTACAGCACCATTGAGAAGGAGTGTCTGGCGATACGGTGGGCTGTTCTCACTCTTCGCTATTACCTCCTGGGGAGAGAATTTGTCCTCTGTTCAGATCATGCTCCTCTCCAGTGGCTCCACCGCATGAAGGATACCACCCATTGGTATCTAGCGTTACAGCCTTTTAAATTCAAGGTGGTCCACAGGCTGGGTGCACAGATGGCTGTAGCCGAATTCCTCTCCAGGGCGGGGGGGGGGGGGGGAGGGCTACAGACCGGAAGGCTCCCCGGCCTGAGGCGGGCGGTGGGGGTATGTGGAGAGGTGGGCATGATCGAACACCCAATGAGGGGGGAGAGCATGCTCAGAGCCCGGCGGCTAGTCAGCGGGCCAATCAGAAATAATAGATAACACCTGTTTTTCTAGTGATTGGACCGGAGAGACACCCTTCTTAAGGAGGAGAAAAGGAGCAGCCGGGAGAGGAGAGAGTACACACACACACAGAGCTTTACGTGTGGTGTTCATTATTTAAATAATAAAAAACTACTACTTACCTTATATCGCAGACCCTGTCTTCTTCTTCCCACCCTACAAATGAACATTGCTACAACATCATTTGCTGATTTAACAGTATAATTGTGTACATGTCATATACAATACATTTTATGTCACTGCATGATTACATGCATTAACAGGTGGCTTTTTGTTTTTATTTGAATCTAACTAAAACTAAGGGCATACTCACACTAGGCATGGTTGCCTTGAACCATGCCAAAGCACGCTTGTGCCCTCTCCCCTGACGGCCTGCACTCACACTGCATTTTTACCTTCTGAGCCAGAGCATGCTTACGTCATCGATGATGCGACCAGTTTAACAGGAAGAGAAGCGCTCTTGCTCAGCACAGTGGACATTGCTTTAGTTATATTGTTTTGTATTATTTTTAGCCAAATTTTGACGCTCATAAATTATCGTAAAAGTCCTCGTACTGGTATTAGGAGGTTTGCTAAAGGTGCAGCTGACGTGCAGCGAGGAGTTTGCATCTTTGATAAACTATGACAGTTTGCGTTCATTGAAAAGAATGATTAATAAATCCGTATGAAACAGTCCCTTAACGCGTCTTCAGTTTCGGGCTCAGATGCGCTTTCCACTCACACTACAAGTGTACCGCGCCTGAGCCCAACTGAACCGCGCTCTGGCACACCTCTTCAAACCAGGCCAGGACTGGCCAACCGAACCGCGCTCAGGCATGGCACGGAGCACTCTCACTTGTCAAACGAGCCGAGAAATAGGGGTCAAACACGCCCAGGCACGGTTCGGATAGCCTAGTGTGAGTACGCCCTGTTTGAAAGAAGCAGTTTGCAAAAAAATAATAAAAATCAGTTTCTTACATAAACCAATCATTTGGCTTCATAAAACCTCAATGTATCAAGAAACCACAGGCATTCATTTTGTTTTAAAGGCTTTTGTTGCTGCTGTTGTTGTTTGGGCTCACAAAGATAGCTGGTAGCCGCTGACTTGCATTTATGAATCATCCCAAAGGACCACAGTTTCATCTAAAAATCTTCTTTAATGGTCTACAAATTAAAACTAAATCATCATGAATGGCCTGAGGGAAACTTAAATTTATCTTTAATTATCCCTTGAGACAGCTCAACCAAAAACTAAACTTCTATTGAAAACCGGTAACCATTGACTTCCATAATATTTGCTTTTCCTACTATGCATGTCAATGGTTACCGGTTCCCAACATGCCTCAAAATATCATCAAAACAAAAACAAAAAAATAGTTTTGAACAAGTGGAAGCGTGAGTAAATGAAAGAATTGACATTTTTGGGTGAAGTATCCCTTTAAATGGAACCAGCAAGTATCTCAACTATTACACATTTACCTAAATACACCTATGGGGCCAGATTTAAGGTCTTTGCATACTGAAGTCTGAAATTTTCGTATGTGTTTTTGTCGTATTCATATGCCAAAAATTCATCACGTAAACAAACCTTGCACACTGAGTCCGATGCGTATTAATTAATCCATTACAAAAAAAACGCAAAACATTTCGGAGTCAGTTCAAGCAGTGATACTTTGTTCTCCTGTTCTCTTCTCCAAAGTAGAAAAAGAAAGAGGAATAGGCTGCATATTGTGTTCATCTAATACTGCATAGAGAGGAGAAGGAGAGTTCAGCTCATTATAAAAAAAGGGCTGCGCTGGATTATCCCCAAATGCAAAGTTTATTTCAGGAAATCAGTGGAATTTTGATACATTGCTTGTGATACTTTACACATTCACGTATGTAAACAAATCCTGAACAGAGACTGGCAGTAACTACAGCCAATTTGATGTGTCGAAGCAATGGATCGAAAGAGGACCATGAGGCGTATAGCTTTCTATTATAATGTCTATGAGCAGTAGGTCAAATGTATGGACACGAACACACACACACATGCACGCACATGCACACACACGCACGCACGCACACGCACACGCACACACACACACACCCACACCCACAACCTGGACCGTCAAAGTGTTTTTTCGGATGTTTAAAGTGGAAAAATCAAACCCGGTTCAAATTTTTTTATGACAAACGAAAGTTTCAGAGTCAGTGTGTCAATACGATTGACTCAACGTGAAGTCGAATACATTTTTTTACTTTTTAACGAAAAGTTTGGATTCAGTGTGCAATAACTTTTACTGTCAGCTTGCACCAACTCAATTTGGCCAATTTACTGGTATTTTGTCATTATTTCAAATCCTCAAAAAGCATTTCTTATAGGTCCCATAAAATTAAAATAAAGTCTGTTTGTTTTAAGGATATCTATTAGCTAGTGTGCTCCAAAACAGTGACAAAATTTGCATTTAGAAAATATAAAACTGATATGAACATTCAAAGCTTGTAGGTTGTCACTTCCGCCTAATTAGATCAACGATTTTTTTCACGTCACCTCATACTTCAGTTTCTCGTCAAATCTTGACCAATCAAACGCTCGCTAGTATCTGACATAACTCGCCCCCTTCAAGACGCTTCTCATTTGCTTTGCTTTTTTAATGCGCTTGAGCTCACCCACTCTCACTGGCAGAGTTGTGATAAAAACAAAAAGCTATTGGCTGTTTCATTTAAAGGGGAGGAGCTAGTCTATGTCCCACCCTCTCTTATGTCAAATATCGAATAAAAGTTGCACATTGCACAAAAGTTGCCAAATTGAGTTGGTGCAAGCTGACAGTAAAGGTTTTTGCACACTGAATCCGAAATTTTCGTCCGTAATTTTTGCAAGTTAAAAAATTAATTCGACCTCACGTTGAGTCAATTGTATTGACACACTGCCTCTGAAACTTTTGTCCATCATAAAAAAATTCTAACCGGGTTCGATTTTTCTGCTTTTCGCATCCGAAAAAGTGCTTTGAGAGGTGTTTTGACAGTTCAGAGCCACCGTACGAGCGAAAAGCTAAATACATAATGCTTGATATACAACAGTAAGTATAGTATAGGTATAAGAGAGTGCATGGTAGAACAGAGAACATTGATAAATTATCGGAAATAATAATTTTTCATTTTGAAATTCCAGAAAAAGACAAAATCTTACAAATTGCATTGCTCTTTGTTAACAGTGAGTTGTTAGTACAACTCTTTATACTCCCTTTATCACTTTTATGGGATTGCACTCTCAAACCATTTTGCAATATTTAGTAAATCTGGGCCTTAAAGCATTATTTTTCCATTCTTCATTTGTTTGGATGTCTCTGTGCTCACCTTAAACAGGCGGTAGTGTTGTCAAAAACTTCAGGGTCCACGTGTTTGTTGCCCTCAAACCAAAAATTGTATGGCACCACAACATTTTCTGTCAGCATAGGCATGGCATTCCTGATCAGCTCTGGTTTTAATGCATCCGCCGAGGACAAATTCCACAACAGACCTGAAGACATCAACACATACCCAATTTCTCTTTATATATCTTTTGATGAACACGTTAATATCAAACACAAAACCAGTGCAGATCATATTCTTTTGTTTTAACTATAAAGACATTTTGGTCACACTTTACAATGAGCCATTAGTTACTGTTAGTTAAGGTATTTGGTAAAAATGAAAATAGTGAACGAGATTTACTACAGTGCAAAAAATGCTTTTCTTACTTAAAGATTTTGTCTAGTATAGGCATGGGCCGGTATAAGATTCTGATGGTATGATAACCTTGGATAAAAATATCACGATTTCACGGTATTGTGGTTACTGCTCTAAAATATATATATTTTTTCAATGTCTGGGTAAAAAAACAGCAACTTTTTCCCCTTTGAACATAATATATTTTATTTAGAGAAACATTTAAAGTATTTTGGAGCAGTAAACATTCATTCATTCATTCATTTTCATTTCGGCTTAGTCCCTTTATTAATCTGGGGTCGCCACAGCGGAATGAACCGCCAACTTATCCAGCATATGTTTTACGCAGCGGATGCCCTTCCAGCTGCAACCCATCACTGGGAAACATCCATACACATTCATTCACACACATACGCTATGGACAATTTTAGCTTACCCAATTCACCTATACCACATGTTTTTGGACTTGTGGGGGAAACCGGAGCACCCGGAGGAAACCCACGCGAACACGGGGAGAACATGCAAACTCCACACAGAAACGCCAACTGACCCAGCCGAGGCTCGAACCAGCGACTTTCTTGCTGTGAGGCGAACGTGCTACCCACTGCGCCACCGTGACGCCCCAGCAGTAAACATGTCAGGCTAAATAATTCAAATGAATCATTGACTTCTGCTGTCTTCATTAATTTCAAAAACACTGATTTCTTTACAATTTAAAACGGCATCTTTGGATATTTTTTCTGCTGGAGATACTGTTGTCCTAAAAAAAAAAAAAAAAACATAGGAACGGTATAGCAGAAAAATTTGCCGGTTTTAAAACCTTGACTTTTCCTAACCACCATATACCTTGAAAACTTTTATCGTCCCATGCCTAGTCGAGAACCTAATCCAAATATTTAAAAATGAACAAATAGTTCCATCTTGTTTCAGAAAAAATAAGTCAAAATTAAGTGAATTTGTCCTGAAAACAAGCAAAATAATCTGCCAATGGGGTAAGCAAAATAATTATTAATTATTATTTCAAAGCAAAAACAAGATTATTATATAATATATATATATGCTTATTGCATTGGCAGATTATTTAGCTTGTTTAAAAGAAAAACTCACTTCTCAACTTTTAATCCTATTGAATATTATGTTGCTTTTTTCTATATCAGGGCATAATAAAAAATCTATATGGTAGGTGTTGAAATTTGTAAAATAAAACCTCAGATAAACAACATCACATGACATCTCACACCATGTCATTATTTTGGCTAAGTTCACACTGCAAGGCTTAGTGCTCAAATCAGATTTTTTCTCAGATCTGATTATTTTGCATAGCTGTTCACATTGTTGTTATAAATGTGGCCAATATCAGATTTGCAGCGTGAACAGATCATAGTCAGTTACAGAGAGCACAAAATGTCTAATTTTGCACACAATGTGTATACTGTATGAAGTAAGAATGTTGTCAGATTATGCTTAATATGATTATTGCCCTTTTCACAGACAACCGTGGTGTATTACATGAACTGTAAAGGGTTGTTCTGCTACTACTAATGTGTATTTCAGCATTCGAAACCTAAAATAAGTCACTTGTGATAGAAAAAACTGATAATTTGTGATTTATGGCAACCGAGGTGCACGTCTTTCTGACCACCAGTGTAGTGAACTCATCAAGGGTTAATGAGCAGCCGTAGATTGAACTATGAAGGCGGAGTTGGTTTATCTCTGTTTGCAGAGTTATTTCATTTTACTTCGTTATAAACAACAGGCACATGCAGAAGGGGGGTTTGGGTGCTTGAGCACCTGTCCTTTTTTCTCTCTGAAAAAAAGTTCCCCCTTAAAATGTTAGTGCCCCCTCCTTTGCGCACGGATCCCCTATCCGCAACACCCCCCGACACTCTTCAGCTTCGCGATCAATCCATGCCCCAATCGTTTACCAGATTGGTTAACAAGCACCAGTTTTGCCTTCAAATTTTTTTTTTTTAATGAACAACCAACTTTTTGTGGTAAAAAATTTGCCCTGTGTGCTATTCTACTATGCTGCTGAGGAGTAGATGATGTCTACAGCACAGAATGATGATGCATGTCGCTCAAAGTTTATGTAAAAGTCACATGAAATCCTACATAACCGTTCACACCGCGGTCGCATTGCAAAACATCAGATCTGTGTCTGATTTAATACTACATATGAAAGTGGCACAAATCTGAATTGAAAAGATCAGATTCCATGCGGTTTGGGCTGTTTACACTGTCAAGACAAAAACAGATCTGAGTCACATGTGGGCAAAAAAATCAGATTCGGGCCACATTTGCCTGCAGTGTGAACATAGCCAAAAAGAAAGCCTATGATGCCTGTAGATCCACTTTAAGCAGTAATGACTTAAAGTTATCATTTTCTGGATGAGCTTCTCCATTTTTCAGATCATTCTAGAGGAGTTTTTTTTAAACAGCTCTTGTCACAACATTTCAGTCAGGACGAACTCTGGAATATAACTACTGCAACATCTTGATTTTTCAAGAATGTTTTTTTTTCCATCTTCAGCTGTTCTGTTGTAGATATGCTGCTGTGTTTGTGATAATTGTCTTGTTCATGACCCAATTCTGGCTCAATTTTAGCTGTGGGACAGGCACTGTGTTCACACCTGAAGCTCAAGAGTCTAGACCAACAAACTGAACAACCTTCTGCTGATCACCTGTTCATTTGATTAGCAGTGCCTGACTTATTTCAAAAACAAGATTATTTTGCTTATCCCATTGGCAGATTATTTAGCTTGTTTTAAAGAAAAACTCACTTAATTTTAACTTCTTATTCCTGAAAACCAGACAAATTTTTTTGCTTGTCTAGAAAATGCTTCTCGATTTAAGAATTTTTAGATATTTGGAGTAGAAACAAGACAAAAACTCTAAGAAAGTGTAGTGTATTAAAATCCAAATTTGTGCTTGTTAACATTAGTTAATGCACTGCAAACATGAACAATGAATGAATATTTTTCACTAATGTTAACAGAT
>CAIGQV010019951.1:578916-598643 GCA_903798115.1 Danio jaintianensis | reverse complement strand
AATAAAAAATAAAAAAAACAAGACTTGCCACGACTTCTAAGATTGTCTATGAAAGCCTGTAGGCAACTTTGAAGAGAAATTCCAACAAAGACTTTGGCTTGATATACTAATTCAATAGTGAAGTTTGCACTGCCCTCCTGCGTTATTTCATTTTGGTGCCTTAATCTTATAAACAGATAAACTCAAAAGGTGATGATCCGCACTAGTTGAGTAACTGCGTTAACAATACTAATGCGTGATATACTAATTTGAGTAGTTTTATTTTAAATTCTAAAAAAAAAAAATTAATAAAAATAAAAATCAATAAAAGAAGTTGAGAGCAGAAAATGTGCACAACCGCTCTAACACGAGTCTGCCGTGACAATGTAACTCTAAACTTCCAACAATCATAAATCATTACTGTCAAGGAGTGCTGTGTATATAAATCATGTTGCTTGTGTGTGCGTGTATGCGTGTGCATGTGTGTGTGTGTGTGTGTGTGTACGTGTTTTGTGACCTGTCAGGACACAAATCTGTATAATGACATAGGTATGACACAGGTATTACAAAAAGGAGGTGAAATATGAGGACATTGCTGACGTCCTTATTTCTCAAAAAGCTTATAAATCACACAGAATGAGTTTAATCAGAGAGTAAAGCTGTACACTGTTTCCTGTGATGGTTGGGTTTAGGGGTAGGGTGGGGTTAGGTTTGTACAATACAAACCACGTACAATACAAAATACGATTTGTGCTGTATAAAATCAATGGAAACCTATGTATTGTACCCACCTTTCACAAAAACAAACGTGTGTGTGTGTGTGTGTGCGTGCGTGCGTTGTGTGTGTTTTCTTTACCGTTCTGTTCTGGGTTGTATTCATGTTGGAGCCACTATATCTGAGGAGTGTGTTTTGTGGGTTCAGTTTTGTGGGTGAGAACTGGAATTTAGGCTCACTGTATTCTGTGGCTGATGCCGGAGCTGCAAAAGATGCAAACACATTCATAAATAATAAAATTACATTATTTGTGTAAGTTGACAACACAGTGAAACAATGCAGCTTGAGTAAATGCCTAAAACACAAAAGTTAAACAACAATACTAACATTTATATGAACAAACAGTAAGCTTATATATTTAAAGGTGACTGTATAAGTTAATTACAAGGCATCCCAATTTTGGTGTCTACATAATATTTAAATAAAAAAAAGACATTATGTATAAAAAAAACATACTACACTGTAAAAAAAAATTCTAAATTTTGTATATTATATAATTTGTGTATTTTTTTTTTTCTTCTTCTTGATTTATTTATTTTGATCTTGATCTTTCCTCCAACAACTTTTGATGTTGAAAAGTTTGAAAAATGTGACTTTTATTGACATATTAATAATTTGAAGTGATATATCGTCTGGGTTGGTGATGTAAATTACAGAACAAAAACCTGGTAATAAACTATGTGTACTTTTTCTGTTATTTTACAGACTTAACATTAGATTATACACTACCGGTCAAAAGTTTGGGGTCAGTACGATTTTTAAATGTTTTAAAATAAGCTTATCCTGCTCACCAAGGCTGCATTTATTTCATCAAAAATACAGTACAAATTGTAAAATTGTGAAATGTTATTGCACTATAAAATAACTGTTCAAAATAATTTTTTTGTTTAATTTAATCATTAATTCCAGTTATTTTAAAGATGAATTTTCAGCTTCATTACTCCAGTCTTCAGAGTCACATGATCCTTAAGAAATCACTGTAATATTTATTATTATTATTATTATTATTATTATTATTAATGGTAATAGTAATAAAAGCCCTATAGTAATATTTTTAATTCAGAACAGAAATTAAAAATATTTGAATTTGTGTTCTGAAGGTCTCAGAAGATGAGAACGACATGAGAATTTTCATTTTTCGGTGAACTAATAATTTAAACATTCATAGAAACATTTAACTGCTCAAAAGGTTCTTTACAGTGAAAAATGGCAACAAAAAAAAAATAATAATAATAATAATAATTTTTAAGTGGTTTATCCAAACCCAACCCACCATATACTTTAAATATGACTGGAGTAATAATTTAATTACTTTTAATTTACATACAATAAGAAAGCAGTTATTTAAATTTGTAATAAAAATGTAGCAATTTAAAAAAAAATTTACATTTAATAAATGCCATCTTGATGAACAGAATACTTTTCTTTAAAAAAAAAAACATGAAAAAAAAAACATGACCTCAAACTTTTGACCGAAAGTGTATATTATTTTTTTATACAATATATTGTATCAAAATACTAAAATGTCAAAAAAAGTCACTTTGTTAAACTTTTTGTGCAAAGGCAAGTAAAGTGTCTATATTATGACAATAATAAGAGGATTTTATAAAAAAAAATAGAGGTGAAATAATATTCCATCATCATTGGGAGTAACACAACTTAATCAGAAACAAAACTTTCTTGCTGATGAATGGTTTGAAGGATGTTGGCAAAGCATAAAGTAGCAAATGTCACTTAACGAGTATGTTGGTTTTGCACTGTGATAATTAGAGACTTTTACCATGTCAAGACAAGATGTTTGCTTTGCTTTATAAGCAATTTAACTGAATGATATTTAGGTATGCACCTTCTGTAAATTATGGTAAAAATATGTGATATTTATTTTTAAATTCTAACATTATAAATGTACATAAAATAGGGTAAAACTTTCATCTTTGACATTTATATACTATAAATTGTGTTAATTTTCCGTTGTTTCTATAAATTAAAAAATTCACATTTTCATTTTGAATATCACTCACAAAACACTGTTAATGTCAGACTGTAAGACTTCTAAATATGAAAAAAAAATCTCACGAACACGGGGAGAACATGCAAACTCCACACAGAAATGCCAACTGACCCAGCCGAGGCTCGAACCAGAGACCTTTTTGCTGTGAGGCGACAGTGCTAACCACTGAGTCGCCATTTTTATGCAATCGTCAGATGCTATTTTTTTTTACGTTTGAGTGGACTAGAAATATGTTAGGAAATTGACTTGCATACTACAACAGTATCACAGTAAGCCAAGTCAAGTCAACAAGTCAATTTTTGGTTCCTTTTCTGAACTTTGAATGTATTGGGGCCATTGCTGTCTATGGTGAGCTCTAGGTTTTCATCTAAAGTACAGAAATTCAACAATTAAATATAAAATAAAACTTCACAGTCCTCATTGTATAAATAATTAAATCATTGTTAGAGCTACAAACTATACAACTTCTTGTGCCTACATGGTTTTGATTTGCTAGAAATTTTAAACAGGTCTTAAAAACACATCCAAATGAAAATCCTTCATTCTTTTATGGTTAAACATTGCAACGACTCCACAAATCTCATGTGTCTTGAACTGTGGTGCCTGCTATTATAATTCTAATTTAACATATCAGATCCTGTGATGTGACTATTGCAGATTCACACATTACAATATCAATGCTGAAACCATATATTGTAGGGCTGCACAATATTGGAAAAGAAAAATTATATTGCGGTATTTTGTTTTTATGCAATACTTATTTAGCAATAAATTCAATTTCCTCAGATGACTTAAATAGCTTTTTTTTTAAAGAATTCATAATTTTAGGATAATTAGGATTATTCTGCGTAACACAATCAAATTACAAGCATAGATAATAAAAAGAGCAAAGATGCAAATGAAATAAACTTTTCTTTTCTGATTTTTCTGAGAAGTCGTATAGTATTCAGACACAGAACCTGAATAATGAAATGCAAAATATCACTGTAGAGTCTTCATCAATTAAATAAGTAATTATAAATACAAATTCATAAAAAAAAATATATATATATATATTTGTGCCTTTAAGCTCTCTTGAAATGCGTAATAATAATCACAGGTCTAAAACAAGCAAATTATAAACTTTCACTACATTATGGATAAACTTTGCAACGACAAACTATTGTATCTGTTCAACTATAATCACGACTGGGCATTGCACATGCTACAATGTGAATATTGCAGATGTCGACAGGTTGCTGAAACTATATAATGTGCAGCCTTAGCGTGAAGCCAGCATTATAATAAAAGTCCCTGCTGCTTTACAGTATATCATATATTGACTATAAACTACACCTCCCATTATACACGTTTGTTTTGCAACCCACCATCTCTAGGTCGCAGTGTTTTGCAAATGTCCCATCTGTCACTCATTAGCAGCTCAAAGTTATTTACTGTTCAACAGTTCTGATTCTCTCAAATGTGACCGAGTTTTGGAGAAAGGTAATGACTCGTCTCTGATGATGTTTGTCTTTGTTATTTACTTAATGAAAGTTACTTAATGGCGTTATGCGAGTTCCTCAACCTGATGAAGGGATCGATGTTAAAAAAAAAAAACCAGAGAAGTAACATCTAATTTAAATTTACGCAGATAAATTTATTTATATTATATTATTTATATTTATTGTGCATCGATGGGTTTTCTCTTCAGTGTTTGGACTTTCAGCAGTGAAAATGAAGCCACACTGAACTGAACTAAACTGAACTTCAACTCTGAAAACTGGACTGACACGGTTTCAATTTACTAGAACTTCTATGCTAAGCTGCTTTGACACAATCTACATTGTAAAAGGGATATAGAAATAAAAATGAATTGAATTGAACTGAATATTTGTTCCTTGAATATGTGAATGATATAAAAAGACAATTATTTAACGATATGTTAAGGAGTTGTAACATTTACACAGTCTTATGGTTATAACCAACATATAACTTTTGAAAAATAAATAAATAAATAATTAAAAAACATTGGGATATTAAATGCAGTTTGGCTGAATGCAAATCAGCATGTTCTGAATGAGACGTTCTGTCACTTCTTAACACTGGGTGGATCCCAATAGTATGTCTGTGCCATAAATCCTGTAGTGAGGTTCCTACATAGACAGCAATACGGCCATCATAGACATCATAGACTTAAAAGACAAGACACAAATCATGTGAAGTTACAGCAATTTTTATGTGGTAGCAGTTCTACAGTTTATTACAATGAAGCAATGCTTGTAAACGGTGACCTCACAGACACACAGAGATTACGGTAACACAGACGCCTATTATTGTATGTTTACAGATTAACTTTAATAGTGACCCAGAGTACTAAGGTAGTAATTTATGCTCTGTGGCATAAATAAATCAAGTGCTCATGATTTAAATATGAACGCTTGTGAATAACAAGAGTGTTTAATAATAGATGAAAAGTTTTAAAGTACATTTTAATTAATGGTTCAGTAAGCCTTAAAGAAGTACACTTATTTTAATGTGCTAATGAGTTATTACATTGTTATTATGCTAGGCTTATTACAGTTTCAAATTTTCTCATTGTGTTAAACTGCTGAAAACTAAACTGCTTTTATTAGTGCAATATTGATCATAGCTCAGTCACTTGAACAGGTATACAAATATTAAAAATACAAAACAATAAAAATCAATATATAAATATTGTTTTTATGTATACAAATGTTTAACGCATAAGTACAACACAATAACGTCTCATTAGTAAACTTTATTAATGTATTAACAACAAAAATGAGAAATAATAAAAATAATGAACTATGTTAATGTTAGTTAAAAATACAACAGAATTTTATAATTTAAGTCATTCATTCATTCATTCATTCATTCATTTTCTTTTCGGCTTAGACCCTTTATTAATCTGGGGTCGCCACAGCGGAATGAACCGCCAACTTATCCAGCATATGTTTTTACGCAGCGGATGCCCATCCAGCTGCAACCCATCACTGGGAAACATCCATACACTCTCATTCACACACATACACTACGGACAATTTAGCTTACCCAATTCACCTATAAGTGAAGTGAAGTGTAGTGTGGCCAAGTATGGTGTCCCATACTTGGAATTTGTGCTCTGCATTTAACCCATCCAAGTGCACACACACAGTTAGTGAACACACACATACCGTGAACACACACCCGGAGCAGTGGGCAGCCATGCTGCGGCGCCCGGGGAGCAGTTGGGGGGAACGGTGCCTTGCTCAAGGGACTCACCTCAGTCGTGGTATTGAGGGTGGTGGAGAGTGCTGGCCCCACCCCCAATTCCCGCTGGTACCGAGTATCGAACCAGCAACCTTCGGATCACGAGTCCAACATTCTAACCACCAGGCCACGACTGCCCCAACTATACCGTATGTCTTTGGACTTTGGACTTGGTCTTTGGAAAACGGAGCACCCGGAGGAATCCCACGCGAACACGGGGAGAACATGCAAACTCCACACAGAAATGCCAACTGACCCAGCCGAGGCTCGAACCAGCGACCTTCTTGCTGTGAGGCGATTGTGCTACCCACTGCGCCACCGCGTCGCCATAGCTTAAGTCAATTTAATAAAACAATTATGACTTTTGATTTTAATGACTTATTACGATAATTATTGTGAAAAGCACAATAACTTAAACGTAAACTTGAATTGAATATTTAGAAGTAACTAAGAAATTAATTAATCACCTAAGATAAATACATGCTTTTGTACTTTTCATCATGAGGTTAGTTCAATTAACTAATGTTAACAAACAGAGCCTTATTGTACAGAAAAATATAGGCCTAAACAGTCGGAGCATTTTCAGTTGCGCATGTCGTAGGCCAGGTTAATGTGAAAATATGAAGATAAACAGCCTATAAAGTAGGAACAACCATTGCCAACAATGTGAATACATAATATTTTAAACTGCACATGTTCGTTATCACAATATACTGCATTACTGAATATCGGCACATGTCGAGTGCTGACTAAAATAATAAAGCACATGTAAAGAACTTAGCCTTACATTTAAAATGATAATACATGCATGTAAAGTAAATGCATGTTATTAACTTCATTGTGTATTTACTTTTATAATACAAAAAATTGCAAATATGTTTAAATATGGCTTCGCTTAAAATTGCTTTAGTTTATCGGTCATAAATGCTTGTCAATAAACCGAACAGTTCCCTATAAATCACAATTCAAATACAACAGAATTACAAAATTATAAAGTCCAACTTAACCGGGTCACTTTAGAGTCCAATTAATAACATGTGTTTAAATTAAGATGTTTTGATTTAAATGTTAGCAGACACATAATTGAAGGTTAAAAAAAAAAAAACACTATAAAAGTTTATTCGTTTAAAGTTCATAATTCCCATAATAATTACTCTTTGATTAATGGACCAAAAAAGCATAAAAAATGTTCATACTTACAAATGACCCCTAAAATGTCATTTAGTGTGACAGTTTCTACACCAACATCCTGGCAGGCATTTGCAACAAGTGTCATTTGATGACATTAAACGACCCTTTAAGCCCCAAAAATACTCATTAATTTTACATCTTTATACTTTCCCACTACCATATACCACTAGGTTTTCCTATTTGTCAGCAAGAATTTTTCAAAATCAGAACAGATTTAATTTAAGTACAGTTCAGAATATGTTAGTTGTTTATTTTATTTTTTTTTAATAAAGTATCTGTTACTCTGAATGACGACGGAACATTATTTCGCCCATATTTGGACTTTCAGTTATACATTCAAATAGCATTTTTCCTGCACTTTAGGTTCATACAAATAAATTAAATACCACTGGATTTTCTTTTTGTGAAGAAAAGTCCAAATGTCTTCAACCTTGATCTTTGAAATGAAAGTATGCAAACGTATTCTTGTCTTACCAGGGAAGGTTTGTTCTGTCACACGTATTATTATTTTGTAATGAATTAGACTGTCACTACTGCTGAATTTTGCATGTTTGTTCATGCCTGTTTTACAAAAAGTTCACCAGACAATACCACTGCATGACCACAGCCATAAACAAACAACTGTTATTTAATAATTACTAGCCCCAGCTGCTTTTTAATATCATATTATTATTTATTATTATTATTATATCGCACTTTGAGTTTGGCTACAGCTCCATACCCGATGTGTAAAAATACTTTATGAGGTCAAAAGAAACATACACGTCTACCCCATATTTCAAACACTTTTGCATCTGACTTTTGTTGATAAATTAATTTATTTTTATTAAATAATATTTTAAATGAGTTTATCTTCTTTTAAATATATGATATTTCTAATGTTTGGTTAAAAATAACCATGTAGGTTTTAATAATTTGTTTTGAGCCTCATGTTTTAAATTCCTAACTATGGGGTTAATACTTGTAATTCTCAAATGATTTATTAAAATTGTATTTTTCATAAGTGCTGATAGTAATGAGAAAAATGAGAGGAAATCATAAGTATTTCTTATTACTGCAAGAGGATTCTGTTTTAGTACCAAAAGCGTGTGAGATGTGGGGAAGATATGTATATTTTTTGACAAATATAACTTTATACAAAAATTTTATTAGGCCTACTTTTATATTTTTAATAATTTATTTATCCCACATGAATGTGTATGAGAACAGTGTTCTGAATTTTAAGGGTTCATTTTAAAAAACGTATAGTAATTGCAACATGCAGCATTTTTTGGATCTCCTAATCCGAAAATGCCGTCTAGGTAAACTTTCGGCTCTCAGGGTTTTGAGACACACCCCTGTCAAACACTCTTGTGTTTGTGAAATTAATTAAGTGAATGCAGCTTCGCCTCAAAACCTGCTTCAACTTGCTTATGAAAATTGTTTTCAGATACTGCCAAACATACATGCAGCACTGCTTTCACGGTGTTTTACTGGCGTTCCACACATTTAAAGCGCGCACTCACTTGTCGGCGATGGGATGGAGTCATTCTTAACCACCTTGGACTTCCTCCGAACGCTCTTGACCTGCTCCAGCACGCGCTGCTGACCCCTCCGCTGAGTCTTGTCGGACGGCAGGACCAGCGAAGTGTCATCCGTCGAAACGGAGCCCAGAACCGAGCGGATAGGTTCGGCAGACATCGCTGCTCTCGGTGGCTCTGCGCGTACCAGCCTTCGGCCAAACCTGACAGACTGTCCTTCTACAACACCAAACTCCTGCGCGGCGGCGGAGAAACTGATGAAGCTCCAGTGCTTCAGTGAGGAACCACACCTAAAACACGCCCACTACACCGCGGGCCAATTAATGCTCCACGTTCACTTTTAAACCTGTCAGTTGCCTGGCGTTTCCTACGCATGATCACACGTCTGTCTGTTTGTTTATCCATTTGTTACCAATTCTACTCCATTTGTTACCAATTTGCTATCCCAATGCTGCGACTTCAATTAAGTAATGTTAATTTTATTGTATTTATTAGTATTTTTTACTTACTAATATATTAATACATTCCTTACTCATTTTGAGTGTCATTTACAATTAAGTATTGTTGACTTAACTCTGTAATCTGAAGAGGTGTACTATTACATTTTCTCTGTAAATCTCAACATAACATGACATTGAAGTCTAAATCATATCCCCCTAGGTTATTCAACACAATAATACACAATAACACATTATTTTTTACATTTATTTTCCAGTATGACAGAACGCATGCAGGGAACTAGATGGTTAGGTTAACTCATTTAGTTCAGTCTATACAATCAAATTTTGAGTTCATGTAACTTGTTTCTATTAAGTTTATCATTCCTTCATTATCATTCCTAAAACATGTAAGTCAATGGAACTCATGTAATTCAATTAATTGCACTGCTCGATTTTACAATGTACAGCTGCTTTGGATAAAAATCTAATAATAATAATAATAATAATAATAAATCACAAAACGATCATGACAATAGCAGTATTTTGCCATGTAAATTACAAGTTTCTAATGGGGAGATTATTTTTATTATTATTATTCATTCATTAATTTTCTTTTCGGCTTAGTCCCTTTATTAATCTGGGGTTGCCACAGCGGAATGAACCGCCAACTTATCCAGCATATGTTTTATGCAGCGGATGCCCATCCAGCTGCAACCCATCACTGGGAAACACCCATACACTCCCACTCACACACATACACTACGGACAATTTAGCCTTCCCAATTCACCTATAGCGCATGTCTTTGGACTTGTGGGGGAAACCGGAGCACCCGGAGGAAACCCACACGAACACGGGGAGAACATGCAAACTCCACACAGAAATGCCAACTGACCCAGCCGAGGCTCCAACAGTGACTTTCTTGCTGTGAGGCGATCGTGCTACCCACTGCGCCACCGCGATGCCATTATTATTATTATTATTATTATTATTATTATTATTATTATTATTATTATTACTATTATTATTATTATTATTATTATTACTATTATTATGTTAGAGAATGCAAACATTTTGCTTTTTATCCAATATTTTTGCTAGCATAAGTTCCTTGTGGGAAGGAAATATTTTTGCGTTTTGCGAGTGAATATAAAGGGTTTGGGGTGAACACAATTCTCTTGCTAAAGAATGCAAATGTTTTGTGAGCAAAAAATATGATTTTGGAAGAATGCAATATTTTTGTGAGAAACATATGTTTTGTGAGCAACAAATGATTTTTTTAGAGAATGCAATACCTTTGCAATGTAATGCTAATTTTTTTAGGAGTTAATGTAAAGGATTCTGGCAAATTCAATATTTTTGAAAGAATGCAAATGTTTTGTAAGCAAACCCGAAGGATTTTAAAGGAGCACGATACTTAGATTGTGACAGTTTGCGAGTGAACACAAAGTATTTTGAGGGAACACAATCGTCTTTGCGAGTGCAGTTTTTCCAGCCCGAATCTCACGAGAAAACTTTTAGTAACTATTGTTAGAAATTTTGGATGAATCCATACAATGTCACTCGTATACATATGTACAATTTTTTCAAGAATGCTTGTCCCCAAACACCTCCTTATGTATTGTTCAAATGAGATTGTACAAATTAACAGGAATTAGCCTCTAAATCAAAAATGTACAAATAGTTGTGAGTTTCCGTTGCTTTTTCAGTTAAATACTCTTTGATTACTGGTTTTTGTATTGCTTTTACTTATTATTTGTTTCCTTTTCATTTTCTTCTCTGTCTTTAGTACTCCTACAGCACTTTGGTTGTTTTTAAATGTGCTTTATGAATAATTATTGTATTGTATTATATTGTATAAATCAGGGGTGCCCAAACTTTTTCGTATAAAGGGCCAAAAACCAAATATCATTGAGAGCTGTGGGCCGAAAATAAATATACCAAACTATATTACATTAAAGTTGCCATGGGTAATTTCCTGATTTATTAGAAAACATTACTTTAAATCGTATTAACTAATGCAGTATAACATTTAAATAAACATGATAACTTGTTGCAATAAAAGCATAAAAAAATCATATTTATAACAGTGGAGTTTAATGCTGTATACAGTAGTCAAGCAGAATCTGCCTTCAGTATGTCCATTTAAACTAAATCGGATTAATTTACACCATTTAATTGAAACATTTAGTTTCAGTTAGCCTTTAACAATAAAACAAACAAACAAAAGGTTTAGAAGGTTTAGATTTGAAATGACAATCTCTAAACCAGGCGTCATGGTGGCGCAGTGGGTAGCACGATCGCCTCACAGCAAGAAGGACGCTGGTTCGAGCCTCGGCTGGGTCAGTTGGCATTTCTGTGTGCAGTTTGCATGTTCTCCCTGTGTTCGCATGTCTTTCCTCCAGGTGCTCCGATTTCCCCCACAAGTCCAAAGACATGCGGTATAGGTGAATTGGGTAAGCTAAATTGTTCGTAGCGTATGTGTGTAAATGAGTGTGTACGGATGTTTCCCAGTGATGGGTTGCAGCTGGAAGGGCATCCGCTGCGTAAAACATATGCTGGATAAGTTGGCAGTTCATTCCACTGTGGCGACCCCAGATTAATAAAGGGAGTAAGCCGAAAAGAAAATGAATGAATGAATGAATGAATCTCTAAACCATCCCCATTCCTCTCTTCTCAGATGGCATGGCGGGCCAAATTAAAGGTTACTATGGGCCAACTTTGGCCCGTGGGCCCTAGTGTGTGCATTCCTGGTATAAATGCAAAATACTTTTCAAGAACACTGTAAATATTTATTCACTTTGAATTGATTTCCCAGTACTGGGTTGCGGCTGGAAGAGCATCCGCTGCGTAAACCATATGCCGTAATAGTTGGCAGTTCATTCCGCTGTGGCAACCCCTGATAAATAAGGGACTAAGCCAAGGGAAAATGAATGAATGAATGAATTAATGGATTGAATTGAACTTATATAACTTTTTAAGATTTCTATACATTTTTTTGTATATAACTTGTAACTTTTTTCCCTCATCACAATGTCTTTAGGAGCTCTGTAGTTGGTATCAATTAAGCTTATATTTCACAAGAAAATAAACTAGTTATCATGTTGAAATGTTGTTATACGGTAGCTACTGCTTGGTTCAGTACTAGCACGAGCTGCCTCCTCAAACACGAATGTCTGCTTGCAGCTTTGTGTGATATTTGCCTAGTGGTCTAAAAATGGCCACTCAGCTATTTATGTCTGTCTCTGGAAACATGTTTTGTTACGTTCATTAGAGTGTGGCATGGATAGTGTAATGCTGATGTAATGACGTGGGATGTACTACAGTCGTTGGCATCACACTTAAGCGACAGATCTCAAACTCACAAACTATTAGTGAACATTCAGTGCTCAGAACACAATATAACCGTACAGCTCCAATGTATAACAGCGCATCAGCTTTCCAATGCAGAGCTTTCAAGTGCTGTAACTCTAGAGTATAATTAGCCCTTTTTTATACAACCACACCCGGAAACATGATGTTTCCCTATTGTTATGTAACAAAAACATTTAGATGTTGATTTGCTTTAAATATGACTTGTTATGGTAATGGTTTCTACTACTGTACTAATGGAGAATACTATCCTTCAGTCATTACAAATTTTGATGTAAGAGATGTACAGTATTATTATTATTCTGATATAATTTATGACCACACATGAACTGAGACACTCTATTTGTACATTGTGTGTGTTTGTGCCTTTCATTTTTATGTCATTGTGAGGACCAAATGTCCCCATAAATACATCAAAACCAGTACATTTTTGATCTTGTGGGGACATGGGCACAATGAGGAAAACAGCTCATAAATCACACAGAATTAAGTATTGAAGTTGTAAAAATGCAGATTGTTTCCTGTGAGGGTTGATTTAGGGGTATGGTTTAGGTTAGGCAGATATATTATTGACCTTATTCTAAAATGTGGAAGTACGCTTGTTTTTGCGATTGTTTTAGAACTTCCAATTCAGTTGCTTATGGGAGAAATGACTAGAAATAATAAATGGCAGAAAACGGTCAAACTACTTCCTCTACAAACAAGTGTGTTCATGACTATACAGACAAAGTAAAATAATATAATAAGAAAACATCAGCAGCGTAACGAGCTGTTTTTACGTCTAAAAATGAATGGAAGTAAATGGGACCGGAAGTCTTGAGCCAAAAAGATTCAAACGGCTGTGCCCGCTCGTACGCAAAGAATAAGGTCAATACAGTTTGTAATATTTAACATCATTATGTCCCCATAAAGATAGCTGTACAAGCGTGTATGTCTGCGCTTCAACTGTATATACACTCTTAACAATTTCCTGTAGAATCTACAGTCCCTTACTGGCAGCAAATTGCCAGTAAATTACTGTAAACCTGCAATAATACTATATTTACATTTAGAGTGCCATTTATCTTGCTCTATATGTATTTACAGTATTGTATTTCTTTACTAAAATATACAGTAACTTTCACAATGCAACTATAATACACAGTAACATACTAAATAACTGTTCTACAGTAAAATACAGTTCATATTACAGTGAAATACTGTGTAATTTACAAATATCGTTATCAGTGTACAGTATATACGTCATTATGTCAGCTACCCATTAACCCAACGCATAAAAACACACATCCTTTTTATAATCTTCAAGTTTAATGAACACAGAAGTTGTTGCTACTGTTTGTAACTTCACTGAAACCAGTTTTGAACTTCATGAGAAAGTAAATGAAAGCTAAAGATAAAAACCACTGGCTAACCACAAACAAGCAATGTCGGCTAAAATGATATTGACTAAAATTACTATATATATATAAATAATTAAAAATGATATGATCCATGACAAAAAATTTTTTTATGTTAATTAAGCTTATTTTCAAATGTGTTGTTTTTCAAGAAATAAAATGTAAAAATGTTATACAAGATTCTACATATTAAGTCACTTTAATATGAAAATTAATTTGATTCTTTTATTAACTTTGACTAAACTTAAATTATAATAATTATAAGCATTTTTTATGTATTAATGGGTATACACTACCTGACAAAAGTCTTGTCGTCGATCCCAGTTGTAAGAGCAACAAATAATAACTTGACTTCTAGTTAATCATTTGGAAAAGTGGCAGAAGGTAGATTTTTCGATGAATCATCTGTTGAACTGCATCGCAATCATCACAAATACTGCAGAAGACCTATTGGAATCCACACGGACCCAAGATTCTCACAGAAATCAGTCAAGTTTGGTGAAGGAAAAATCATGGTTTGGGCTTACATTCAGTATGGGGGCATGCGAGAGATCTGCAGAGTGGATGGCAACATCAATAAATGAAGACATTTGTGCTGCCCATTACATTACAAACCACAGGAGAGGGCAACTTCTTCAGCAGGATAGTGCTCCTTTTCATACTTCAGCCTCCACATCAAAGTTCCTGAAAGCAAACAAGGTCAAGGTGCTCCGGGATTGGCCAGCCCAGTCACCAGACATGAACATTATTGAGCATGTCTGGGGTAAGATGAAGGAGGAGGCATTGAAGATGAATCCAAAGAATCTTGATAAACTCCTGCAAGGAGTCCTGCAAGAATGCTTTCTTGCCATTCCAGATGACTTTATTAATAAGTTATTTGAGTCATTGCAGAGATGTATGGATGCAGTCCTCCAAGCTCATGGGAGTCATACACAATATTAATTCTGTTTCCACTGCACCATGACTTTATATTCTATACTGTACATTATTTCTGTTAAGTGACAAGACTTTTGTCTAAGCAAAGTTAGACCTTACTGTCCTAATTAAATAATTAAAAATCAAGGCATGATTATATTTTATTTTGGTAAAATAAGCGTAATCTAGAGGTATTTTCCTTTCATATAAGCCACTTTTGATCCCAAATGATCAACTAGAAGTCAAGGTATTATTTGTTGTTCCTAAAACTTGGATAGGCGACAAGACTTTTGTCAGGTAGTGTACTGTTAAATTAAAAGAGATCACATTTTTCAGACTGACATGACTGAATATATTCTGATGTTGTTTTAGGTCTGTATGTGTATACATAACAATATGTTACAATCTTTATAACATCTTTAGTAAAGTTAAACTACAAAAACATGATTTTATGAAAACTCATGTGTTGGACATGCCTTTTACATGATCCGTCTATATATGTAGAGCCATATGTGTGAAGGTGTAGTGTGTTTTTTTTTTTTTACATTAAAAAGCTTTTTTTTATTTGCAAAAAGCTAAAAGGATACAGAATACACTGCAAATAAAGTTGTTCAAGAGTTATTATTTGAAGTTTGAAGAGATTCACCCTGTTTTAAGTCACTTAATTATATATTAAGTCACTTTAATATGAAAATTTATTTGATTCAACTTAAATTATAATAATGATAATGTGGCAGCAATTTTTGGTGTATGTGTGTGTACGTTTGTGTGTGTTTGAGTGTGTGAGTATTGTATTCCTCACTTGTACAGCAATACCAGTAAAGCTTGACCTTCTTTGGAATTCTTTTGGTCCCCGTGATGAAAACAATAAATAAATCACACAGAATAAAATATTCAGAAAATATAAACCTGATATGTTTATGTTGCTTTAACTTATTTTAATAAAATAATCAGGTTTCAACTAAAACTACTTAAGTTATACAAAGTTTAACTTAATATTTGTAGTCAGTTTGATTGATGTAAATTGAGATGACTAGAAAAGTTATTTGGAATAAACTTAAAAAAATAAGGCAGCAAGATTTTTTTTTTACATATGTGTGTGTGTGTGTGTGTGTGTGTGTGTGTATTTATAGGTAAATGTGTTACATTTATGGCAAGTATTGCAATTTGTGGTGAAATGTATGTGCTACAATCTCCCAACTACTTTTGTTTTGTGACAAATATCTATTTCAGATGACTTTCACCAGCATTTGTAGTCCTACAAGAGTAAGAGCACCACCTTGTGGGAAAAACAGCCTTCTGCACATTTGAAAACCCTTCAGAATAGTGATCTTTTAATTCATGAGTATGATGAAATGACATTCAAAGTGTTTATAATGCCTAAAATGTGGTTCTAATAATACTTCAACAACAAATCAATAAAATGTTCTTCCTTTTTTCTGAGTGACATTGACATATCAGTAGGAACACTGTTCAGATTGTCTCTGTAGACGAGCACAGAACCCAATATCTCATCTTCATAAAAACAAAAAGGGCTTTCCATTGAAGCCTTCAAGATTATCAGTTTGTCCAAATGCAAACGATCAGCAGCTCGTGATGATTAATGCCTCTGTTCATTGAGATGAGGTAGAGATTGCCTCAAAGCACTGATCTCAGGTCAGCTGTTGAAGTTATATCCTAATAGCTATAGAGTGCATTAGTGCCTGTTCACTTTTTCAGTTCCAGAAGTAATTTTTCCCAATCATTTTTTTGCGTAGGTATTTCAAAGTAGGTGAGTCGTACAGGTTTGACTTGAAGCAAAGAAGTATATGAAGATCAGACAAAAAGACAAACTATTTATCTTAAAATAAAAAAATAAAATGAAATAAATCACAATAGCATGAAGAATTAAAATTGGACAGAAATATATATATATATATATAAACAAAAAAAATAACATTTAAACACCTTTTTTTTAATAAAATGTATTTGTTTTAGCTTTAAAGGTCTGATAACGTTTCTTCCTAGTAAAAAAAGGCATATAAAAATTCAACATAGGCTCATTCTGAAAACGCCGCCCTATATACATTTCTGGAGATCGTGAATTATGTAGCCAAAAGTACGCATGGCTGGATTTCGTTTTTACATTTAGTCATTTTTAGTTGTTTTTAAAACGAACGCTACGGGGCGGTATGATGTCGTCCTATTCTCGCTTACCAGCTGACCGCTTACCTCCGTATGGACGGCTTTTCCGCTCTTACCAGTTTGCCTAGTAGCTCGCCACGTACGTCAGTGGACTTGAGACGTACAGAGGAGTTGACCCCAACGACGGGGTTCGAGTCTGGTGAAGAACGGTTCCAGAAAGCAGGTAAGACAAAAACAAAAGCCAAAAAATAAAATAAAATAACAAAGTAAATAACAGGGTGAGAATGTGGTAAAATCTGAAAACATGGTAAAAATCCGCGAAGGCTTTTCTTTTTCTGAATTGCTTTTGAAAACAGACAGTTGGGTTTAGAGAAGTGGGTGGGTGGGTCAATCAGTGCTTTTGAAAACACTTTTGGTTGGGTTTAGGGAAGGAGGAGGGTGGGTCAGTCGATCTGTCAGTCAGTCAGTCAGTCAGCGGCCTCTGGTGAATTTACGCTAGAAGAGCAGGTGCGAATGGCACTCGGCAGAGAAATCTGAGATCTCAAAAAGCGTACACAGCGGCCTCTGGCAGATTCACAAAAACAAAAACTGCAAAAAAACGTACCTCCTGGGATGTATTTTGCTCTCTCCAGAAATGTATATAGCGGTACGTAATCAGAGCCTGTGTTGGAAAAATTACAATTGGTCAGAATAATTACTTTTAATCTATTATTTGACCAAATACTAATACATTTTTTTGTGAAGTGAAAACATTGAAAATCTGAAAGATCTGTTATTTTCTGGAAAACAATGCTGTAAATAACTGTTTATAGTTTAAATAACTTCTTAATATATTTTTTATTATTTAAAATGTTGAAGAAATGTCATCAGTACAATAATAATAATAACTATTGTTATTATGATTATTATAATTATACTAATTAATATATTATAATAATTATAATTTATATTATTAAATAATACTATATTATTATTATTATTATATTATAATTATTACAATAATCTTTCATTCATTTTCTTTTCAGCTTAGTCCCTTTATTAATCTGGGGTCGCCACAGCGGAATGAACCGCCAATTTATCCAGCATATGTTTTACGCAGCAGATGCCCTTCCAGCTGCAACTCAGTACTGGGAAACACCCATACACTCTCATTCACACACATACACTACGGACAATTTTAGCTTACCCAATTCACAGATACCGCATGTCTTTGGACTTGTGGGGGAAACCGGAGCACCCGGAGGAAACCCACGCGAACACGGGGAGAACATGCAAACTCCACACAGAAATGCCAACTGACCCGAGGCTCGAACCAGCGACCTTCTTGCTGTGAGGCGACAGCGCTACCCACTGCGCCACTGTGTCACCCTACAATAATCTTATTGTCTTAAATGTTTGGCTATAAATAATAAATTCAGAGAAACGTTTCAAAAGGTCTCTTAAAGGGACAATTTTCAGCTTTTTTTCAAAATATTTCCTTTTGTGTTCAACAAAATTAATAAAAGGTTGGAACCCCTAAAATAGTGAGTAAATTTTCATTTTTGGGTGAACTACCCCTTTAATAATTTCCATAGCTGTATATTAATGGGTAGGCGGAGCTAAAAACGTTTTGCCCTCTGCGACTCTATGATTGGTGTAATTTTCTCTACAGAATGCTGGGTAATTTAGTTTTTCACCATGAATTCCACTGTTTTAATAGTAATACTTAAAAATATACACTGAAATAATGAACAGATTCATTAAAAAGCTCTAGGCCTGTATTTAAATGTTTTCAATTTCCCTATAGAGAAAACCAATGAGTTTTTACTTCCGGAACCGACTGTTGCACTCTATTATGTAACACTGAAAACCAGTAACCTGATCCTGGACCAGCACTTACTGTACGGTCAACCTTATTCCTCCCGTTTGAAAGGATTCGATGGGTGGATTTCTGGAGAAGCATCAGAAGATGAAGATTCAGAGACTGTGCAACCAGTCAGTTTGGTCTGGAGGTTTTGCGAGCGGAGCATCATCTGGTCTTCAGTCTCTTTCAGGACTTTGATGTGCGTGGTGAAGAGCATGTACAGCAGAGCTCCAGACAGCAGTATAAACACACACACGGCTCCCAGAAGCCCTGCAGCACTGAATGAGAAGAGGCCGCTGGAGCATAAGACCAGCAGCAGAAGAAGGAGACCAGCAAACATCATACGCAGAGATCTGTCCCGCAGTGCCTCGGTTTTACAAAGGCCTTCCTTCACCACCGCACGCGCCTCTGAGACTACATCCATCTGATCTGATGCAGGCGGTGCTAGAGGAAGACAGAAAGAGAATTAACAGTCAAACTTACCTATCTTTTAATTATACTGAAATTACAACATCATGATTTAGTTTTATTTTTTTTTTAAATATACACTATTATTAATAATGCTGGTTTCCACCTAATTGATTTGTTTTGGGATAACATGAAGAAATGAAGTGCACTTATTAATTTTTACAAATTTAAGTAGATTGAACATAAAACAATTAAGTTGTTAAGTTTTAGCTCATTTTAAATAAGTAGTTTGAACAAACAGCAAACATCATTTCTGAGTGTATTGACACTGCAGATTCTGTGACATTTTTCCTCTTTAAAATGAATGATCTGAAGTCATATTTATGGTAGTAATATTACAGAATCTCACTGAAAAGTTTGGGGTTGGTAAGAATTTTTTATTTTTTTGTTAATTTACGGCAGTGTTTCTCAACCACGTTCCTGGAGGACCACCAACACTGCATGT
>CAIGQV010019951.1:556435-572348 GCA_903798115.1 Danio jaintianensis | reverse complement strand
ATATATATACACAATTCAAAAATTTTAAATTGCACAACATATACACAATTCAATAATTAAAAAAATAAACCGACAGGATAAAAATAGAGAAGATGATAAAATACAAGGACATGATACAGAATGTAGTATGCAGTTATAAAGAGTAAGTTATTTTGAACAGATGAGTTTTAAGTCTGGATTTAAACAGAGGGAGAGAGTCAATGTTGCAGAAGTCAGAAGGAAGAGAATTCCAGAGTTTGGGAGCAAAGCGACTGAAAGCTCTGCTCCCCATTGTGCTGAGACGACATATTTTGACACATATTTTGGGAAAATGCTTTGAAATTAAAAAAAAAAAAAAACTCACCGATACATTCTGGACAGCCGTGCATAAATACGCAGTCTTTGTTTTTGTTTACTCCATGTAGTTCTGAGAGCTGATGTGCATATTTAGATGCGCAAAGGTCACTCTCACACACTTACAGACACACACTTTAATTTGCTGTTAGACTCCATATATCTCCATATAAAATCCATAAACCAAGCTTTTTTTGCACAGGTCTATCTAAAGGGTTGATGGTGCCAACTGATGATCAACGGCAAAATTTTAAATTTTACCTCTTCCCAACAGGGAAAACCATCAACAATCAAAAGTGCATGATTATATGGTGTCACGGCTTTTCAATAAAAACAAAATGTGGTTATACTGGAAGTCAATGGGGCAAAAACAGCCACAAACAGTAAGTTAGGGAGAAAATATGAAAATCTTATGCTGCACAAAAACTAACAATGCATCAAAGGCAATGTTGTTACTAATCTTTCACATGTCCAAGACTGTGATAAAACGTAAAATAAATACAGTCCACAATCACTTTTTATATTAAAAATAAGTAATTTTGTGTGTTTTATTTCACCAAACCTGTGACATCATTTATGAATTTGGTAATTAAAGAGTCAAAATCCTGTAATTTTTTTAAATGTTTAGTAGTTTTGATCAGGACTGAGGTTGATTAACAGATTTTTTGCAAAACAAAAAAAAATTATCTGATGCATTTTTACAGCAGTTAAATTTAGTGGATGTTTTCATCCCTACATAACAAAAGGGTAGTACATTTAAACAGTGCACAAGGGTTAATATGTCTTTTGTATAGTTTAATCTTTTGCTCACAATATTAACAAAAAACTCAAACAACTGCAACCACAGGTTTTAGTAAAACAAAAATAATAATAATCATCATTTTTGTTAAAGCTGAAGTTTTGCCTTTTAAGCAGGTCACAGACTGGATGCTCCGTGCTGCATTGGTTGTCTATACGTTACTAAGCAACACAAGCAGACGCTGATTATGAGACCGGTGTGTGTACCCTCTTAGAAAACTGTTTACAATTCTAAAAGTCACGGCGCAGTGGGGCCGGAGTATGTCCCCCTTTAGTCACCATCTCTGTTTGAAACTTGAAATTGTGTTTTGTTGCAGAATGATTATCATTATGTGGCTTGTGCCTTGACACAACTCTTCACTGCGGATGAATATAATGTTTTGAGGATTTTGTATGGCTAATGGTTACTGCATTACTGTGGATACTATACTATACTATAGTATACTATACTATACACCAAGAAATTTCATCTGCAGCTTTAAACGTATATGTCCCATATTTATTGGTAGTCCTATGCATTTTTGAATTCATATGCATTTTTAAAATGTATTCCCATTTGTGTTTATTTAACATTTTTTAGTTCACCTTAGTGACTGGAAACAGAAAATTGTTGAACCATGACCTCCTGTTTAATAGGGCAATTAATATGAAGCAATACAAAGACCAAACTCATGCATTCATTCATCAATGGGTATACTTCGCAAAATGAGCTTATAGAAAATGGAACTGAAAATGCCCATTTCCACCCTCAGAGGAGCAATTATGAAACTACATTCAACCGGAAGTGGTATGAGTCAGCCAGGAAGTAGACAAGTATCTTAAGGGAAACGATACAGGAAGTCATTTTTACCAACAGTGATCAGATTGTATAACCAAAGTCATATTAGATGAATTATGCAGAATTGTAATATTATTGATACTGTAGATGTGGACTAGTGTCTACTCGTTGTTTGAAACTAAAGTGTGCAGTATAAATGTTATTTTATTAATATTATTGCCTTTTTTTTATATATGTAATTTATTTTATAGTATGGAGAGCTGTGCTGTGACATGAATTTCCCTTTGGGATTTGGGAACAAGCAAACAAACTCTTTTTTTATGTTAATATTTTGAGCAAAAGACCAAAAGGTTTAATAATAAACACATTATTTTTCTTATTTGCTCATATTTAACACAGGTGCTAATATTTATGAATGGCACTGTATGTGACCTCTTTTCTCCTGAACCCAGTTACAAAACACATTTCCTCTTACCGCACAAACTGCTGCAGTTCCCACGACTGCACTATTCTGTGAGGCAGGTATCCATCTTGAGCCCTGGAGTACTCGGCATGTAACTGAGAGGAAAACATATCATTACTAAAGGTGCAGCGTCTCCAGTTACTCATAAATAAACACAAGTGAACATGAAGAACAGCTATTAAAGCCAGATCGCACTTACATGAGTAACATAGACGTGTGCCTTTAACCCAAAAACCTCTACAATGACCAGTCCAACTGCTTTACCTCCAAACCAGTCACCATGGCTTACCTGAAATGAACACACACACAATATAATTCTTGCTAATTGTGCAAGAAACATGTATCATTTTAATGTCAGTTATAAGAAACAAAACATAATTTCCTACACTGAATCTGGTCACACTATGCTCATTGTGAAAAGTACACTTGATTACAGAAATAACATGTGAATTATGTCATGTTTTCGGATACTTAATTGCAAGTTCAATTATTTTACATATATTATTGTTTAAATTTATCATGAATTCATTTCTTTTGTTTGCTTAACCCACTTAAAGAGTCTCACTCATATTATTTTAAACCTTTAGAAGTTTCTTTCTTCTGTTGAACACAAAAGAAGATATTTTGAAGAATGCTGGTTGATTTTACCCATAGACTTCCATAGTAGGAAAAACTAATCGCCATGTAAGTCAATCGGAACCATCACCAGCATGATTCAAAATATCCCCTTTTTGTGTTCAACAGATGGAAGAAACTCAAGATTTTTAGTGATTTCATTTTTGACCAAACTATTAAGTCTATCGATTAAGTATTATTACTATTACTATTGCCTTTTAAAGGGCCATATAACACCCCTCTTTCAGTTCAAGTCTACCTCTGAATTTTTTCAAAAAGTGCTCCATGATGTGCGTGGAGCGCTGAGAGCAGAGGTAAGAGTGGGCGTGGCCGGCAGAGCAGGGGAAAAAGAGGGGGGCAAACAACTGTCAGTTGGCTCACAAAATCAGACAAAAAAACAAACAAACACAAAACGTAAGGAAACCTATGATTTTATAGTTTACAAATGTAATGAATATGGCCGATCAGACATAATTATTTTGCTTTATTCCACAAATGGTAACCATCAACCTCTCCTACCCAGGAAAAGACTGGATGGTCAGTGTATAATCCGATCCCAAGGTATTTACGACACGAAGGAATGCTCAGAAATGGACACTTCTATACGCTCCTGACGTTTTTAATGTAAACCTTTATTCTCTCTTTATGTGTAACCAGGTGTTTGCAACAAGTCTCTTGCTCATGTATTAATATTATGGTTTTAATACTTCTGCAATCAGTGTTTAACTCTACCACAGCTAAACAAGATCATCAATAGCTATGTTTCCATCCAAAAATGCGAATTAACTTTATGCGCAAAACTGGAATATCGCATAAAAGACGTGCGAATAAAGCAGCGTTTCCATCCAACGAATCAAAGAGAACAAAATCGTCACTTCCTGATTAAATGGCGCCAAATATCAACAGTAAAAACGGAATTTGCTGAGGTAGGAGAAGCTGCGTGAATCTTTTCTTCATTTAATAAATGACTTGCGCCTCAGAAGGCAATGCTGACACGCAGTGAACGCGTGGTGGCGTTTGAAGGCGTGAGACGCGGAGCACAGACGCTCTTAACAATTCTGGAGGTCATTAATAATATAATAACACTAATACTAAAATGGTTAAGGCATTTTAGAATGACCAAAACAACATTTCAGATGTTTTACAATGTGGTCAGCCTGCTGGTTTGTCCATTTACAAACATTTTTTTCATCACATGATCTCTTATAACCAAATCACATGACCTTTTTTTTAATGCGCATACTGGAATTTGTTCGGTAAAAGTGTTTCCATCGCAGTTTATGCGCATCTTTTCTTATCGAATAAAAAGTTTATCCTACTCAGTTATGCGCATACATTTTTTATGCGCATTTTCAAAATTCCAAAATTTCCAAAATATATCCAAAATGCGCATAAAAATAGGTAGATGGAAACGTAGCTACTGATTTATGTTTGATGTCCCTGCAAAGCTAATTTGGTGTACTGAACGATTGTTTACATGTTATGTTAATACGTGTGCAACATATTAACATTTTAAGAAACTTTAAACATTTCTGCATTAGCTTACACCGAGAATGCCTATGCAAATCACCACACTTCAGAACAGACTATAATGTGCCTAGGGGTAGTTAACTTCTCATTGGTCAACTCGGCTCCTGAGGGTGGGTACAAAACCACCCTTATAAAGCTGGTGACTAAGGCCGCGCCCCAAGAGTGAATCCAGACTAGAATCCAGAAGAACCCCAGGAGAACACCCAGAGAACTCCAGGGAGCAGGCGTGGACCCTGACAAAATGGGTTAACCACACAGCTTAGACATTCCCGTCTCCGATAACTTTCTTTCTTTTCTTTCCGTCGAGAGTCTGCTCAAGTTTAGTGTGCCATGAAACCAAAAGTCAACACAACTACAGTTTTTGCTGCCTCAACTGAAAATCCAGACTCCACCCCTCGCGAGGACAAAGAACTGACCACCAGCTAACCACGTGCTCAACAGAGGGAGTTCTTCACATCACAAAAGGAACGCAAGTAACGCCTCCAGATTACCACTGAACTGGTGTAAATTAAACGTAACCTTAAAGAAACCATAGAAGGGTTAAATTGATTATTTTTGGTTTGCTTGGTTTGGTCTTACAACATCCGATGCTTTTACATCATTACACTCTCTCAAACTTATTTTTCTTCCTTTACTCTTTTCTACAACCTGTATGAATGTGTGTTTGTGTTAGACTTTAGTTTCTGTTAGATTAGTCAATAAAGCTTCTTTTTGTATAAAGAAAGGTGCCTGTGCATATTTATGAATCTAATGTCTTAAACTTGGCGACGCGGTGGCGCATGTGTGTGAATGAGAGTGTATGGATGTTTCCCAGAGATGGGTTGCGGCTGGAAGGGCATCCGCTGCGTAAAACATATGCTGGATAAGTTGGCGGTTCATCCCGCTGTGGCGACCCCAGATTAATAAAGGGACTAAGCCGAAAAGAAAATGAATGAATGAATGAATGTCTTAAACTTCGATATTGTTACCCTGCTTAAACATAATTGGCTTTTTATTTTTGATAGCAATAGCCGTAGTTGAAGTCAACTCTCCGTTTGAACGATCGCTGGACGATTTGTTTGTTTGGATTTAAAGAGTCAATTCTTTTGAAGCCCTGTTCAAATTAATCTTCAATTCACTTTGAGCTAATTCGCTACACAAAGTTAAAATGCAAAGAAATAAACAGTAAGTAATTTAATGCCCTGCTACATATACAATAGGTTATTCGTAATTTCATATAATATATACACATAACCACAATTTGTTATATCATTATAAAGATAAACATGTTTATTTAAACACTATAAATGAGGTGGACTTCTCTCCTCCTGAATCCCTGGGTCTGAATGCAGACAGTTGCAGCTGGAAGGGCATCCGCTGCGTAAAACATATGGTGGATAAGTTGGCGGTTCATTCCGCTGTGGCGACCCCTATTTAATAAAGGGACTAAGCCGAAAAGATAATGAATGAATGAATGAATGCAGACAAAGTGGATAGCAGTGCAGCAGGTCTCTTTCCCTCTCTATTCCAACCATTAGCCCTGCCGGTAATCTGGAGATTTTAAAACATAGGCGAACACAGCAGCACGGATTTAGGCGATGTATCTGAATGGTAACAAACTCAACTGATAAAAAGACAAAGTTGGCCATTCTCCAATTCTCGTACAGCTCTCCCAACAAAAATGATTGCTACACACAAACAGCTTTGCTGCTTCGGCCCTGACAGCATCGCGGGGCAAACCATGCAACAAAGCCCGTGGATCATGGAAACAAACACATACGACCCTTCATGAAAAGCTAAATACTGCGTGCCGTCCGCGGATGTGGTCTCACAGCTTGGCAGGTCTGTTATCGGAAAGCACGTGCTGTCATGAATAATTAAGAAGCAGGGTCTTCTCATAGGATAAGGAAACTCAGTCTATGAATAATAATGAAAACCGACGCATCATCACTAGCAGATGAGCACTACGTCACCGATTTTAATCCCGCTCCAATATAATTTTAAACCCGGAAGATGAAATTAGCTGACTAAAGCTCAAAATTATCCAGTTTTATCCACAATTAAAGCTGACAGGTGCTAACGTTGTCTTTATTGATGCTCAACACACACACAAATCTATTAAAATCTCAAAAAAAGTACTCAAGGGTTTCTTGAACCGTTAAATATGGGTAAAGTGAACAACTAGATTTTTAGAACAACTAAAAACTTTATTGACATTTTTATTGAAACTTGTATGTATTGCATTCAGATATATATGTCATTGATGAATTATAATGATGAAGCTGCATTAAAAAAAAATATATATATTACCTGTAATTTAAGCTGACAATGCATCTAAATTAATTAATAAATAATGCATGAAGGTGACACGGTGGCGCAGTGGGTAGTGCTGTTGCCTCACAGCAAGAAGGTCGTTGATTCGAGCCTCGGCTGGGTCAGTTGGCATTTCTGTGTGGAGTTTGCATGTTCTCCCCGTGTTGGCGTGGGTTTCCTCCAGGTGCTCCGGTTTTCCCCACAAGTCCAAAGACATGTGGTATAGGTGAATTGGGTAAGCTAAATTGTCCGTAGTGTATGTGTGTGAATGAGAGTGTATGGGTGTTTCCCAGTGATGGGTTGCAGCTGGAAGGGCATCCACTGCGTAAAACATATGCTAGATAAGTTGGCGGTTCATTCCGCTGTGGCGACCCCAGATTAATAAAGGGACTAAGCCGAAAAGAAAATGAATGAATGAATGAATGAATGAATAAATAATGCATGAAATGTGTGCTTTAATTAAAGATGCAACAGGAGCTCTTGGAAAATGCTAACATTAGTCTGATAGCACTGAAAACCCACTATGTCCCACTATACAAATCGCCATCGAAAGTCACACTTTCTGTACACATGAACGCACACTAGAGAACATCACAACAATATTCACCAGAGAGAAAATGTAATACAGTTTTTAATTACAATACCAAATTAATATAAATAAGAAAATAAGAATATACAAATAAGAGGGTAGGTTGTTAATGTTTGCCTGCTAATCTCTGTTTGAACCATGTCGGTAAACACGCCGATGACATAATCCGTGAACAAGGTGCGCAGAGGTATGCAATTGCATATTTGTCAGGTAGGACAGCCTATCATAATGTTTGGACCAAACATTTTGATTTGACAAACCTTTCTTGTCACCGGAATCCGCAGCATCATACTAATCATCCACCCACCACCTGCCCACACATATAATTTTATGTGATATATATATCCACACCCGACCTGCACCCGATCGCCACTTTAATAATTCAAATTCTTTGTTTTAAGCATGATGATAGGTCAGCGTGGATCGTTCGTTATTAACAGCAGATTCAGTGAGCTAATCTGCGCATCCCTTGCCAGAGACAACATAAAAGGGTCTGAAAGATTACAAATTTCTTTACATTGTAAAATGCATTCTGAGGGAGCCTATATGTGAAATACAGGAACATGTCTCCAAAGTAATGGAAATTTTCAGTTGTGTCTATTGTCTAACAAATGGCTAGTTAACACTTTCAAGCTGGTCAAGTGGCAGGACGGGTTTTGGCTCCAGTACTTCATTTGCACGCTTTGTTTTTATGTTAAAATGTATCATGAATGGGTACTTATATGCTGATGAGATCGGAGCTGGAGATGCAATTTACCCTGCTGACAACAACACTTCATTTGCATGCTTTGTTTAGGTTTGTCCCCACCTATATGCATCACTGTCTGTAAAAATATATTTAAACTGAGTGCCTAGCTGCACTAGCGAGATATCTTTCGATGAACGCCACAGCTACGCCGAGTTCTTATTAAAGGATTCTGCTTTGAAGATACGCAAAAGCCTCCCTGGTTTTGTCTCGTCTTACAAATTCACAACAGTTTTGACTTCACTCAAGACGGAATAGTTCCAGTTCCAGCAATATGAAGTTGAGGTCACATTCTCAACAATTTGGTGACTGCAACCCTGATGGAAGTTGAATTTACCTGAATTCTGATTGAAACATCAAGCTCAAGAAAGATCAGACTTCTCTCCAAACTGTATCTTTTCAGTTCAACCACGATTTGGTGAGTTTTCACTCTATAAAAAGAACCGTACAAATCAGTACATTTAATTACCCTCTGCGCCATCAGAGAAGAGTTAACAAACAGCTGTGGGTTTGGTTAGCTAAGTTATCCTCTAAATTTTATTTTAGAGATGAATAAGTAATCTTCTGTTTTCAGGCAGGGAAGTTAGCCTTTTGTGCTAAAATCTGTTATCCTCTGTTCAGGCAGGGAAGCTTAGCCTTTTGTGCTAAAATCTGTTATCCTCTGTTCAGGCTGGGAAGTTAGCCTTTTGTGCTAAAATCTGTTACCTCTGTTCAGGCAGGGAAGTTAGCCTTTTGTGTTAAAATCTGTTATCCTCTGTTTTTAGGCAGGGAAGTTAGCCTTTTGTGCTAAAATCTGTTATCCTCTGTTCAGGCAGGAAAGTTAGCATTTTGTGCTAAAATCTGTTATCCTCTGTTCAGGCAGGGAAGTTAGCCTTTTGTGCTATAATCTGTTATCCTCTGTTTTCAGGCAGGGAAGTTTAGCATTTTTGTGCTAAAATCTGTTAGTAGTTTGTGTTTGTCCACTGCATTGCCAGGGAAGGTTAACTGTGTTAACATACAGTCTGTTGACCAGAGAAGTTTTCTTAGGTGCTTTGTTTGTGTGGTAAACCAGAAACGTACAAAATGTTTAAGAAGAATGCTAGACTGATCCCCACAAATGAAAAAGGTGGTCTTGCGACTCCTTTGTGGTCAGATAAGGAATTTAAATCATTGTTAGGAGTACAGATGGACCTAATAGTCACTGAGAAAGTTAGACAAGGGCTAACTCAGAAATATGAGATCCATCCAGACAAAATTTGGTCTGTAGATGAATGTAAAAAAGTACTAGGTGCCAGTATCCGTAAAAACAATGTAAAAGGCATTATCTGCTGTCACAGAGAATTTGCTTTAGCACTCGCCACACAATAAACTAAGCGCAACTCAGAGCTAGAGGAGCAGAACAAACAGCTCCGTGCTAAAGTAGCATCTTTGACAAAGAAACTGAACCACAACAAAGCTTCAGATAAGGCTGATGTTGAAGAAATCAGTGAGTCTGATAATATTTATCCAGACTTACAAACTTTCTTTGAAACAGATGTACCTGTAGAGTCAGTGAATGTTTGTGGTGCTAGGAGAAGATCACAGAAAATTGAGGAAAATTAAAGTGTTTCTCCCAATACATTAGTTGTCCGAGTTCAAACTGTTGCCAAAGCCCTAGGACCTAAAGATATTGAAAGACTGTCTCAGAGTTTACCTTCAGCTCGCACAAATTGTTCTGAGTTTAGGAGAGCACTAATCAGCAAAATGCGTCTTTATGACATGTCATTGACAGAAGTTACACAGCTAATGTCTCAAATTCTAACAGAATCTGAATTCAACAGTTTTGAATCTGCTGTTTCTGATTTGTGACATGCCAGTAAAGACGATTTGAGTGAAGGTGTTTTGAAAACTCTAAAAAATATTATGGGACCCAAAATAGATTGGTCCAGAGTCACTAACTGTGCTCAAAAGAATAATGAATCTGTAAATGAATTCACTGAGAGGTTTTGTCAGACAGCCATAGCTTATAGTGAAATTGTTGAGGACCCTGAAAATGTGTTAGATGACAAGGGACCACTAGTTCGCATCTGGTCAGATGGCCTGGTAAATGAGTACAGAAAAGCATTGCCATTTCTAGATCTTACTTGGTATAACAATACTATCAGAAGTAATCTAGACAAGTTAGCTGCATGGGAAAAAGATGCTCATGTTAAAGCAAAAGTGAGAATAGCAGCAACTACATTTAGTACAAAAAAACAAGACACTAGGTGGCCTAAAAGAGAAGACAAATGCAACTACTGTGGGAAATTAGGACACTGGGAGAAAGAGTGTAGGAAGAAGTTGCAAGATAGTAAAAGACATGCTGTGCATAATTCTGCTCCTTCTCACCCTGCCTACAACCCTGAAGTAGTTCTGCCATTGTCTACGGCAGCTTTAGGACAGCTTTCTCAGGCTCTTCTAAGAGCACAACAAGAACAGCAAAAAAACTAATTATTGGGGCTGTGAGTAGCTACCTTTCCCCTGTAATCCATCACAATGACAAAATAATTTTTGTGAAAGGTAGCATACAAGATAAAGAGATTGATTTTTTGCTTGATACAGGTGCCGAAATTACAGTAATTCCTATGAAATTGGCAAAAAAATGTAAACATTCCGTACAACAAAACTAGACGTTCCTTAACAGGTGTAATAGGTGAAGATTCTGTGTTGTTTGAAACCCCGCCCATAGAGGTACAATTTGGCACAAGAACTCTGACAACAAAATTGCTATGTGCTCCATTAAATTCAGGTGCAATTCTAGGCATGGATATACTAAGACAATTACATCTAACTTTAGACATGTCCTCAGAAACAGCTAGCATAAAAATTTCTTCAGTGCAAGTTTCTACTGATTATGCAATCACTCCCGAGTATGCTTTCTTACAGAATCATCCAATTTGGGCGAAAGACAAGGATGATTGTGGGCTTCTGACAGGTGTAGAACCAGTTAAATTGACAGGAACTCAACCTCCAGTTACCAAACAATATCCAATCAGTAAGGAAGCTATACAGGGAGTGAAACCGATTTTAGAAAAATTGCTGAAGCAAGGAGTGCTAGTTAAAACCAACAGTACCTGTAACTCACCCATTTGGCCTATAAAGAAGCTAATGGAACATGGAGACTCACCATAGACTACGGAGTAGCCAATAAAGATATTGATACAATCACCCCGTTAGTAGAAGATCCATCTACATTTGTAATTTGTAATGGTTTACCATTAGATTGTAAAATTTTCACAGTGATTGATATGTCTAATGGATTCTTTTCTGTACCCTTGCACTCTGACAGCCAGACATGGTTAGCTTTCACAGTTGACTATGAACAATACCAGTGGACACGGTTACAACAGGGATTTCAAAGTTCCCCAACCATTTATCATCAAGCTGTCAGACGTGATTTGTGTGACCCAGAATGTCCAGTCAAAAAGTCTACTATGATTCAGTATGTCGATTATATTTTGATTGCATCGACAGATCATGAGGTACATAAAACTGAATTGGCAGCATTGTTAGAGTATTTGCATAAGCAAGGACATAAATGCAGCTTTCACAAAGCTCAAATTGCTAAGAACCAAGTTACATTTCTGGGTCAATCAACTGGTACAGGAAATAGATCCATAACACAGGATCGAGCAGCTTGAGTCAAAATAATACCTCCACCTACTACCATTAAAGCTCTCAGATCATTCTTGGGAACAGCAGCTTACTGTAGACCCTGGATTGAAGATTATGCATCAATTGCCCAGCCACTCTATGACTTATTGAAAGGTCAGGTTAAAGATTCTGATACCTTTTGCATGGAAGAAACCCATCTTAACGCTTTCAACAATTTGAAGAGAGCACTGTCAAGCACCAGCATTAGGAATTGCACATCAGATAGGTCCTTTTGTGCTTTATGTTCATGAACACTCAGGCTTTATGACAGCATGTTTAATGCAAGATCATGGGGGCAGTTTACGCCCAATCCATTACTATTCTGGTAAACTTGACATAGTCGCTCAAGGTATGGGTTCATGTCTTAGAGCAGTGCAGGCAGTTCATCTAGCTCTTCAGGCTTCAGCAGTAATAGTGTTAGGTCAGACTGTAAATGTAAGATGCCCTCACACAGTGTCTGCACTAATGAATCAAGCAAAGGTCACTTCTGTCACCTCCTCTCGTTGGGGAAATTGGTTAATGACCCTCAAAGCCCCGAACGTTGTTTTACAGCGTGCACCGATCACAAACCCATCCTCATGTATGATGTCTGCATTGACTGAAGTTGTGTTAGAGGATGAAGGAGAAATGACTCATGATTGTGTTACGCTTACATATACACCTACAAGTGAAGTAGCAGAAACACCCATAGAGAATGCAGAATGGGAGTTGTTTGTTGATGGTTCAGCACAAATCATTGAAGGTAACAGACGAGCAGGTTATGCGGTAACTTCCACCACAGAAGTAATAGCTTCAGGTCGTCTTCCAGATCACTTGTCAGCTCAAGCTGCAGAACTAGTAGCCTTAACTAGAGCATGCACGCTAGCTTCAGGATCAGTTGCAAATATCTACACAGATTCCAGATATGCTTTTGGGGTAATTCATGATTTTGGTGTCATTTGGCAAAGTAGACAGTTTCTAACTTCTGCCGCATCCCCCATTAAGCATGCTGGATTAGTGAAAGACCTAATGTTTGCCATGAAACTTCCTAAGAAATTGGCGGTGATTAAAGTGAAAGCACATCTCACAGCTAATACAATGGAAGCTAAAGGTAATGCTCTTGCTGATGTAGCTGATAAACAGGCTTGTTATTATGCTAATGTACAAGTACGTTCAGGTAGTACAGCACAGAAAACAATTCTGCCTCCTGAATCAATCATTGATCTGTACAAAGATGTTCCTTTATATGAAGCATGGACATGGTTAGACAAAGGAGCCATAGTGGATTTATCTGGCTGCTGGACTAAAGAGGAAAAAATATGTTGCTCCCGAATCACTGTTGCCATATTTGGCTCAACAAATACACAATTTGGGTCACAGCGGTCCAGCAACCATGAATAACAGGTTCTCAAATTAATGGTGGAATCCAAAATTCAGAAATGTAGTTACCGAAACAGTGAAAAGATGTGTTACATGTCAGAAAAATAATGATGTGCCAGCAGCAACTACAGCAGCAACACATACTTTAGCTCCACCGAGGCCATTTCGTCACCTGCAGGTCGATTACATATCATTACCTCCCTGTAAAGGAAAAACTGATGTTTTGATAGTAATAGATAAGTTCTCGAGATGGGTTGAAGCTTATTTAACAGGACGTGCTACAGCTGCACATACTGCTAAATGTCTAATCACTGATTTTATTCCCTGATGGGGATTACCAGATTCCATTGACTCAGATCAAGGTACACACTTCACAGGACAGGTAGTCAAGGAAGTGTCTAATATGTTGAAGATTAAGTGGAATCTTTACTGCCCCTACAGGCCACAAGCATCAGGACAGGTTGAACGAGCTAATAGGACAATTAAAACCAGGCTAAGCAAAATGCATCAGGAAGGTGTTTTATGGGTCGAAGCACTTCCAGCAGTACTGTGTAGTATGAGAGCATCACCTAACAGATCAGTAGGACTGAGCCCTCATGAGATTATTACTGAACACCCAATGCAGATGCCAGGTGTAAATTATCTTAGAAATGCTGATGTACACATTGTCTCAGATGCCCTAATAGCTTACTGTGAAAACCTCACCAAGTCTGTACAGAATGCCAGAGAGAGAGAGAGTTGAGTCGTGTTGGCAGAATCCACTGGAAGGTGGACACACAATCATCCCAGGTCAGTGGGTCATGATAAAGTCATTCCGAAACAAGCCATTAGAGCCTAAATGGCATGGACCACATCAAGTGATGTTGATTACAGCAGCTGCAGTGTTGTGTCAGGGAAGAAAAACTTGGACACATGTCTTACATTGTAAGGTTGTTCCACCACCTACAGGGATAGGATAGGACACACGGAACAGTGGGGTGGCCAGGGAAGAACTGATCCATTAGGGATTGGGGGCCACCCCTGGGTGAAGACGCCCCAATAGGTCCTCCCCATTTATTAGTCCATCCTTACCAGTCCATCCTTACCTCACTGTTCTTTAGGTGTCATGGGAATTAAGAAATAGGGAAAGAAGGAACAACTATAGCAGAATTAGATTGAACAGCGGATACAAAACTAGTGTTTGCATTTTTTTTTTTTTTACTTTTTTCTTTTTGCAACAAATACTGTTTCGTCACCTTTTGTTTTCTTTCTTATTCTGTGCAGATATAACGTGTTGTCCTGAGACCCATAGACACCAACCTTCTCACCTGCAAGTCCAGTCACAACCTTCAAGAGACAACTAGACCAACTGCTAAACCAACAGTCACAGAAGAACACACAACGCAGAGAACTACATACAAGAACTTCAGTCATCCATCAATATGATCAAGATTGCCATACTAGTGATCATCATCGCACAAGCCATAGACTCACGAAGCAAAATATTCTTAGAGCTGATGAATATGTCAAGAAATGCCTTGTTTGCTGGAAAGAACATCTGCATGCCACACACACCTTCAGTAGCAGCAGGAATCCCCTGGGTGGCACACCCCATGTCCAACTGTGACACGTGTACCTTATTTGCAGTTCATACCAGTGGAATATACAACAAGAGTACATGTCACAACATCACAACTCCTCCAGCTTCTCCATGTTGCATTCCTGGATTACCATCCTGCAACCTAATTTCAGCAACTCCTATCATGACAGATCTACTACTGCCAATGACTTTTTCCTGGTGCGTGGAAAAATATGCTCCATCCTCAACTCCACTGGGTAAAATTCCTCGTGAATATTGCAACTTTGTAATTGAAATGAGAACAGGATCCCATGTGGACATTACTCCATCAGCAGGGATAAAGGAAAAGAATTTAGAAGCATGTCTCCACAGGACACGATCTCTTCCTAAACTCTTTGCAGTAAATCAGTGGTGTATGATTCCTCCACCAACAGGAACTTTTTGGTTATGTGGAACTTCAGCCTATGACATCCTTCCCAGCCAATTCAACGGCAGGTGCACACTGGTTTATGTTCAGAAAATACGCACACCACCCCAAGCTCTCTACATCTGCATAACTCAGCTCCTACCACAAAGGAAGAAGATGGCTGCATTCCAGGAATCACTTGTGCACAAACATGGTGGTCAAGAACTCTTGGAGCATTAATTCCGTCTTATGGTGTCATGCAAGCCCTTGATCAAGTCAGAAGCTTATCAAATTCTGTTCAGAAACTGGCCAATGATACAGCTTTGTAATATCACAGACACTCTTGCTTTACACAAGATAATGATCTTACAGAACAGAGTGGCCTTGGACTACATCTTTGGAAAACAAGGGGGAGCCTGCACCATCATAGGCCCAGAGTGCTGCACCAGATTAATGGATCCAACCAAAAACTTGAACAAAATTCAACAAGACATACTTGATTTTTCAGTAAAACTGCACCAGATGACTGAAGATAATTCTTCATGGTTTGGAAAACTGTTAGGTAAACCCTGGCTGTGGATCAAGGAAATAGCAATTCTTCTATTGGTTTTCCTACTGTTGTACTATCTATGCATCCACAGTATCAAATGTTTTACTCAACATTTGACCCACGCCCATGACGAGGAAATGACTGTTCCAAACAGAACAGAATATTACCTATAAGAAATCCATGGACTATAGCGGCATGTTTGTTCCTGTGTCAGTATGCCGTTTGTAAATATAGACAGTAAAAAAA
>CAIGQV010019951.1:508459-551435 GCA_903798115.1 Danio jaintianensis | reverse complement strand
CCGGCCCCGGAAAAGCGGATGAAAATGAATGAATGAATGAATGAATGTTCTTTGTAGTCACAGGTTGATGCTCGTTCCCGCAGCTTTGTGAGAAAACTGTCAATAGGTTCATCCACTTCTTGTTTGCAGCACCCGAACATGTACCTCTCGTAGATCACGTTTTTCGCAGGCTTAAAGTAGGCTGCCAGAGCATCGAGTATGACCTTCGGATTTTTAGCTTGTTCCTCAGTCAACACAATATTATGATTGTAGACGTGTCGACATTCGTTGCCCATAAGGCGGCGTAGTGCTGCTGCTCTCACCTCGCTGGGTTAATCAATTAATTCTGTCGCTAGTTCATAGTCCTCGTATTCCGCTCTGAAAATGTCCCAAAAAAATAACTTTCATATATCCCCGGACATCCTCATGCCCTCGGGTGCTAGAATGCTGTTCATGGACATATTCAGAGTTTAGTACACTTCTGACACCATGTTTGTGTTCTATGCAGTAAACAGGCAGGAACTGATCAAAACTGTGCCTTTATTGATGGCGGTCTACACGTGAACTGCCCGTGAACGAGCACAACAGTGTCCCCACCGGATACAGGTCATGTATGATATTACACCGTGTAACAACAACAGCTGCAATGAGCTTCAATCCAAGAACCAATAGGAGTGCCGAATCTGATGACGCAATCCATGCGACAATTCAAATGACTGCAGGGAAATGTCAAAACAGTTTTTTTTCTTCTTGGTTTTATTATTGAGACACATTGTGTGCAAAATTGCCGCTACAGATTGTTTATGTTTGCTGTGAGGAATCATCTCAGAATGCGGGATAGTGAAAATGTCACGGATGGATGACGTCAAACTCCGGGGGCGTTTTGTTCCGTGTTTGGCGTATCTTCATTGTCGTTCAGTTTGATATTATGCCAGTTGAGATCGTACAGTGTGACATGGGAGCTATGTGCGTGCAGTCTGACATGCTACAATCGTTCAGGATTATTAAAAATAATAATTAAAATAAAAATTATAATAATAATAAATAAATAAATAAATAAATCACACAGTGTGAGCCGGCCTTTACACATTTCATGGACTATTAAAATACATTTAAATATATTTGGACTATTTAATGATTGTTATGAGGATTTTAAGAGAGTTTCAACCAGCATAACAAAAACTGTTTTTGAAGACACTTTTATATTTTTAACACAAACTTTAGTTCCTGTCACTAACTTAATTGACAGACAGCTAGCCAGACAGACAGCTAGCCAGCCAGCCAGCCAGCCAGCCAGCCAGCCAGCCAGCCAGCCAGACAGACAGACAGACAGACAGACAGACAGACAGACAGATATATAGATAGATAGATAGATAGATAGATAGATAGATAGATAGATATTTTGAATTTCATATATCATTATTGACCAATCAGAATGAAGTATGGTGGAGTAACTGACCATATATGGATATCCATTGAGAGAGTACTGGTAAAGAAGAGCGTCCTGGATTCTGTGTTTGGAGAACACAGCAAGACCGCTGCCAATGACCCCACTGAAAACACAACACACACTGTTTACAGACAAGAACATGCTAAATACACTGTAAGCATCCCTCACAGTGGAAGTATCTATGATTACACACATTCCACTATATATAAGTGAGTATTATTTGCGAGACTAAAGACAAAAGGTTTAAGTTACACTGAATAATAGGGAATAGAGTGCTGCTACAAATTACAGGTAGAGCAGGCAGGGTCTTATTGGTGGTGGTTTTGTGGTTGCTAAGATGTTTTAATACCAGTTGCTAGGCTGTTTAGAGTGGCTGATAAGAGATTATCGACTGGGGCCAAACATTGAGTAAAAACTTTATTAGCTATTCAAAATTCATCCTGCTTTAAAGAGCATTTAATAAGCCAAACAACAAAACTGAGTACTATTAGTTGTTGTAATAGTCTATAGTTTGCGTAAGTTATCATAATGGTTATAATTAAAGGCATAAACATCATTTTAGTGGCATTTGGGGTTCATGGTTTGTTCAAGTTTACTGACTCAAAGCTTCTTTTCTTCAGAAAACACAGAATTGGCAAACTATGTTTGTAACTACAGAACTTGCAATCTTATTTGGCTAATGATCATAATTATTATGATTATAATTATAATCACAGCTATTTCAATATTCTTGCATTAAAACATACACTCACCGGCCACTTTATTAGGTCCACCTTATTAGTACCAGGTTGGACCCCCTTTTGCCTTCAGAAGTGCCTTCGTGGCATAGATTCAACAAGGTACTGGAAATATTCCTCAGAGATTTTGATCTATATTTACATGATAGCATCACACAGTTGCTGCAGATTTGTCTGATCTGGTGACTGTGGAGGCCATCTGAGTACAGTGAACTCATTGTCATGTTCAAGAAACCAGTCTGAGATGATTTGCGCTTTATGACATGGCGGGTTATCCTGCTGGAAGTAGCCATCAGAAGATGGGTACACTATGGTCATAAAGGGATGGACATGGTCAGCAACAATACTCAGGTAGGCTGTGGTGTTGACACGATGCTCAATTGGTACTAATGGGCCCAAAGTGTGCCAAGAAAATATCCCCCACACCATTACACCACCACCGCCACCTGCCTGAACCGTTGATACAAGGCAGGATGGATCCATGTTTTCATGTTGCTGACGCCAAATTCTGACCCTACTATCCGAATGTCGTAGCAGAAATTGAGACTCATCAGACCAGGCAACGTTTTTCCAATCTTCTATTGTACAATTTTGGTGAGCCTGTGCGAATTGTAGCCTCAGTTTCCTGTTCTTAGCTGACAGGAGTGGCCACCTGGTGTGGTCTTCTGCTGCTGTAGCCCATCCACCTCAAGGTTGGACATGTTGTACGTTCAGAGATGCTCTTCTGCATACCTCGGTTGTAGCGAGTGGTTATTTGAGTTACTGTAGCCTTTCTATCAGCTCGAACCAGTCTGGCCATTATCCTCTGACCTCTGGCATCAACAATGCATTGCACAGAACTGCCACTCACTGGATATTTTCTCTTTTTTGGACCATTCTCTGTAAACCCTAGAGATGGTTGTGCGTGAAAATGCCAGTAGATCAGCAGTTTCTGAAATACTCAGACCAGCCTGTCTGGCACCAACAGTTTTGAACATGAAAGTTTAAACTGCAGCAGATCGTCTTAACCATGTCTACATGCCTAAATGCATTGAGTTGCTGCCATGTGATAGGCTGATTAGAAATTTGCGTTAACAAGGTGTACCTAATAAAGTGTGTACCGGTGTACCTAATAAAGGTGTAATAAAGGACAGATGTACCTAATAAAGTGGCCGGTGAGTGTATTTGAACCCTTTTTCTGTAATGTGCAAAAATAAATATTCAATAAAATGGTATTTGGTATATTTACATACTGTTTGTTGTTACTGTTGTTGCTTTAATTACATCTATTATCTACATTTGTAAGTCACTTGTGTCTCCCAATGATAAAATACAAAAGTTTTTTTTTTTATAAATAACTATGAAAAATAACAATTATTTTATATTCATTATATAATTATTTTCACTGAATTGCCTTAATAAGCATACTGTTCTTTTTTATTGAGCATATTGTCATTTGTTTTAAGTGGGTCAATGCCATTTTAGCAGCTCTGCTATAGTATATTTTTTTCTTCCAAACATTTTTTTTAATAAGATTAGATTTTTTTGTATTACCTGCTATCATTTTAATTTAAAAGTTTTTGTCTTCTTGTGTCATTTTATTAGTGCTTGTTTCAACACTTATATAGTCTCTATTAAGTTGTAGCATTTAATTTACATTTGTTTAATTTTCTTACTTATTAAATGAACTAAAAATAAGAAATAGATGTAATAGAAAATGGTTTAGAAATGCACCAATCATACAAATGTCAAAGATAATGGAATGGTGGCTGAAAGGTGAGCAATGTTAGCAATCACCACAAATACTGTTAAAGGTTGAAAGCTTATCATTTACAATATGGTTTTGTGAGCATCTAACACAAGTTTTCTAGTATTAACGGTAGACACATTCGTTTTACTTCTGAGATAAGTTGATTACAAGTTCTGCTAAATCAGCTTTATTGATTGCATGCCTTAAGAACAGTGCTTTTCTTGTCTCATCATGATAAGGATAAAACATAAAGGTCGACTGAAGATACTCCGTATATGATGGAATAATCAATGAGAAGACTTTCAACACTTTAAAGGGACAGCGCACCCAAAATTAAAATAAAAAGTCTTAATTTATTCACTTTGCAGACATTATATCTTTCATGAAACATAAAAAGAGAACATTTGAAGAATGTCCAGTCTGCTCTTTTCCACACAATCAAAGCAGACAGTGATGAGGACACTGTGTTTGGATGTGTTTCCTTTACAAAAAATGCTGAAGAGATGCATGTAGATCTGTATCCAAGGTATATACAGAAATCAGAGAGTGAAATTCAACACCTTTTAAGACCTTTTTTAAGCCTCATCGCCACTGTAGGTTTCAACCGGTAATATTGGCGACATTTTAACTTATAGTATATTTAATTAGATTAAATTCAGGCAAACTTTAGCATACTAATATAAAATGTTATACCTTGTAAAATAGCATTTAAGACTTTTAAATACTTTTTAAGGGCCTTAATTTTCTCTAAATTGACTTTTAATAATTTTTTTAGACCCTGCGGACACCCTGGAATCATACTCACAACAGTGAGTACATGATGGCAGAAGTTTAATCTTGGGTGAACTGGCCCTTTAAGAAGTGATTTTATTAGCTTTTTCTCCATGAATCTCACTCTCTGCACGAGCTCAGGAATGTTTAGCTCGTCCAGCCGCTTGATCGCTGATCAGAAGGTTTCAAAGTCTTTCTTTTAAAATCCCAAACGCTTTGAAGTACAAAGCAACATTCAAAGTCCCTCCCGCCCCGGCGAGCTGAACTGACCTCTGGAAATAGTGTGTATAAGGATGAGAGCAGGAGAGCTTTCTCTTCAGGAACAGGAAATCTCTTTCACTCCACACCTACATCAAGGTCAAAATATATACAGATCAGAAAAAAATGTAGATTTATGTGCATGCTGAGCTAGCAAAGTCAATTTATAATGACATTTAATTGTTAAAAAAAGCTACATGTGAATACAATGCAATACAATGTTTTGCAACTCAGCATAAACTTAATATAAACTGTATTAAAGATTGCACTAACTTCCATGACATTTCAAGAACTAGTACAATTTTTAAATTCCCTAACTTATTATATTATATTATATTATATTATATTATATTATATTATATTATATTATATTATATTATTCATTCATTCATTCATTTTCTTTTCAGCTTAGTCCCTTTATTAATCTGGGGTCGGCACAGCGGAATGAACCACCAACTTATCCAGCATATGTTTTACGCAGCGGATGCCCTTCCAGCTGCAACCCATCACTGGGAAACATCCATACACACTCATACACTACGGACAATTTAGCTTACCCAATTCACCTATACCACATGTTTTTGGACTTGTAGGGGAAACCGGAGCACCCAGAGGAAACCCACGCCAACACGGGGAGAACATGCAAACTCCACACAGAAACGCCAACTGACCCAGCGGAGGCACGAACCAGCGACCTTCTTGCTGTGAGGCGAACGTGCTACCCACTGCGCCACCGTGCAGCCCCATATTATATTATATTATATTATATTATATTATATTATATTATATTATATTATATTATATATTTTGAGTTTAAGTTTGAGGTAAAATTTAAGATAAACAAATAACAATAAAGATAAAAAAATGTAAGCAGACTTCCAGGATATGTAACATTTTTATGGTACTAACTTCAGAAATATTCATCTTTTTATTAAATCTACAATACATTGACAAAAAATACTTAGAATATATCAAATATATTTAAGTATATGTTATATAATATTTTATATATTTTAATTGATATATTTCATATATTTTATATTCTAGTTCATATATTCTTATATAATATTTACTTATATATTTTTTTATATTATATATACTTATATTTTTATATATATTTTTTACAATAGTTGTCTGGTTCTTGAATCTGATTGGCTGATAGCCATGCGATATTCTGCCAATGACAGCACTCGACCAGCCTCTTCACCCTTCACCCTTGTGTATTACTCCGCCCACATACAGCGACAAGCAGAGGACACTCTACAGTTTGACAAATATTGCTTCTGTTGGACAACATAATGTACTTTTGAGGCTTTTTTAGTTGAGAATGTTGTTGTTTAGATTGCAACTATGCAGTTTATTTATAAGGATAGTGCCTATTTAAAATATTTATAATTTCTAAGAGACAGCACATTGGCTGCCATTAGCCTGTCTTTGAGCAAAGATGGTTAATGATGTTCATCTACAAGATGGCGACAGAGACTGCATAATAAGCCCTAAGAGAAAAACAGCGTAATTTCAAACTACAGCTGATCAAATCATTATTAAACAGGTAAATGACTTTCTAAGTCGATCTCTCTCTTTTGAATGTTGTAGTGCTGTATTTATACCATATAATTGTTGTGTATTGAGTGTGAGATGGGACTTGCATATCAGGAATGTGTGCTGTGTTGGCAGAAAGAAAGAAGAAATGCCCGCATGTGTTTAGCGTTTTTCCTTATCGCAAACACAACAGCGATCTGGTAGTGATTGCGCTGCTTTTTTTTCGGGGTTAATTATTGTGATATCTCGATTGCAACAGATAAATACTGTAGACTGTAATACTGTAGGGAGATATCTCTGTAGACTGAGGGCATTTCATGTCGTTCAGCCTTATAATCTTAAAATGTCAGCAAAATCACCTGTTTTGTCATCACTTTAGATATTACGCTAGAGAATCATTCAAATACTAGCTCTAAAGTGACGTTGGTGAATTAGTAATGGCGTCTGCTGTTCTGCCGTTAGCTGCAGATGTGAATGAATGGCGGAAGAAAGTAGTTACTAATACAAAAGGGTTTTTAGACTCTCCGTGTTTGATTTTCTTTTTCATATACAAGATTATGCCGTCAAACTGCAATATCACACTCGTAGCAGTGCGATGTGGCTGTATATCGGCACTGGTGGGACACTAAGGCACTCCAACGCACGCCTCCCACCAGTGCCGATATACAGCCACATCGCACTGCTACTCGTGTGATATTGCTCATTTATATTATATATACTTTTCTTTATATATATATTCTTTCTATTCACCAAAAAACAATGAAAGCATCACATCGTCATTTCAGAATGATTTGTGAAGGATCATGTAAAATGACTGAAGTAGTGGTGCTGAAAACTCTATACAATTTTAAATGGGAAACAAATGTATTTAATTGTAACAATAATTCTAATTCTAAATGTTACTGCTTTTACTGTATTTCTAATGAAATATTGCAGCTTTGATGAGCATAAAACATTTTAAAATCTTCTTGACTCCCAACTCTTTTGTTTAAAAATATCTGTTTAGAAAGTGCTGTTATTCGTCCATCAGGGAAATTAAGCAAAATGAAGTGCTAAGAGTTGAGTTAGTCCCTGAAGACAGTAGAGGATAAGAGTGTTAGAAGTGTACAGTGTAACCCACTTCCTGCAAGAGTGCGATGTCGTGCTGCTCTTGGCCCAGTAACTCCCCGATCATCTCATACCGCTGCACACAGAGCTTACTGAGGAACCGAATACCCCTGAAAAACACAAAGACACACTCATTATTTTCTCTCCATCTGCTTTTCACCCACTTAACACATTTGGTCATTATCTGTCGTCCACATTTACAGTAAGCACACGCACACACACCACACACAATCTGAAAAGTTCAGATTACTCCAAATATTTGTAAAAACGAATTTCCACATGTGTGGACAATAAAGATTCATTCATTCATTAGGTGTTAGTTAGCAAAAGCATGTATTAATGCAACTATTTTGTTTCCTAGGGGTATGAATGAGGATTTTTCACTGAAATATTTTCTGAGAGTTTGCTTTTCTTTTTTGACTACTTGTTTGTTTGTTTGTTTGTTTGTTTGTTTGTGTGATAATTTGATATGGAATCACTTTAATTGGATGATTGCCCGCCATGCATATAACTCCTGTTAATGAATCAGTGCGATGATATTTGTCATAATTGTCAGATTGTTGGTAATTTGTGAATGGGTGCTCCAAGATGGAGATGTACCTTTTAAATGTCGTTGTATGAAGTGCGTTTTATACCCTTTTAAATGGGACCTATTATGCCCCTTTTTACAAGATGTAAAATAAGTCTCTGATGTCCCTAGAGTGTGTATGTGAAGTTTCAGCTTAAAATACCACACAAATAATGTTTTATTACTCTTTGAAACTGCTCCTTTTAGGTTTTGATCCAAATGGTGCCATTTTGTGACTGTCGCTTTAAATTCAGCTCTTTTCAAAAATGGGTGGAGCTACAAATGCCTATGTGTCAGCATTGTGGCAGATTCAAAAACAAGACTAACATCCTATGCTAATGAGGGCGAGATCGTCACTAATGGGTGGGGCTTTCCCCCTCTGATGACATGTACAAAGAGAGAATGTCAATCAAAGTGTTTCAGCAGACTGTTTTTATAAAGTGTGATTATAAAAAATAAAAATGATAAATTTGTATCATTAGAAGCTGGTTATATTCACAGACTGTTACCACACAACTGTGTTTAAACCCCTTATAAAAGTGATTTTTGTATAATAGGTCCCCTTTAAGTCGAAAGGCATTGGTATTATCAATAAATGCATCTCTTTTTTTCTAACAGTTTTGCTGATTTTGTTTCCATGCACCTTGTGGAGTGGTAGAGTTGCTCCAGCCCGTACCTCATTAATAACTATTAAAAAGACTATGTTTATATTATTATAGACTGTTTTTTACCTGTATGCATGTTGACCTTATTCTGCAATGCAGAAGTAAGCTGTTTTCTGTGATTGTTAGGACTTTATTATTATTATTCATTAGCCTACAGTTCTGTTAAATATTCCTTTTTTCGGCTAAAAATCAATGAAAATGAATGAGACCAGAAATCTCAAGCCAATAGGATCAATGGCTGCTCCCACACTTACTTGAAGAATAAAGCCATAGTGAAGTATGCACTAAATACAATAGTTTTATCCTCTACCAAACCACAGACTCTACTACTCATCACCACAATGGTAACCCTACAAATTTCAACATAACATACATGTCTGTAAATACCAACATATAGCACAACATTAAAAACTTATTTATGTCTGCTTATGTTATTGTTGTGAATTAAAGAAGAGATTGACCAGGAGAATTTTCTTCTATCTTCAAAGCAGAATCCTTTAATGAGAACTCGCCATTGCTGTGTTGTTCATCAAAAAATCTGAACTACTGCAGCCTAGCACTCAGATAAATACACAATTTAGGGGGCAGTGTTTATTAGTAGAAACAAAAACTGCCATGACAAGTTTGGCTGAAAAATCTTGTTTCTGGTCTTGCCAATCTTGTTTCTGGGTCTTGCCTGAAAGTATCACCTGGCCATTTGTTAGACAAAAGACACAGCTGTGCCTCGAACTTACAATTTGCATTACTTTGGAGAAATGATACTGTCTCTTACACATACACTGTAAAAAAGCCAACAAATGAAAAGTTCTCTGAATAAAGTTTACCAAGTAAGCTGAACTAAAATATTTTTATTTGAAATGTTCACAAATGATACTTTGTTTGTTCAACAAATATGGTGCTTAAAAGTTAAAAACTTGCATTTTTTTGTTGAACTAACACTAGGATGTAAGTTTTGCATTCATGCGTGTCCTTTTTGTTGGCGCATGCGCATTATGAACCTGCAGCGCATGCGCACCCGCGGTTTATTTTCAAATCGGCTGCGCGGGTTGCTGAGGCTCATGCGTTCGCCAAAATTCAGTCCGCTCTTTCTGACAAGTAACAGGTATGTATTAATCGGTTTTATAATCAACTTTATATAAATATATACATTTCATGTGTGATGTGCTACCAAGCTAACTGCCCGATCTATTTCACCAGTGTAATGTTGAGAGAGAGCGTGATAGAGCGGTTCTAACCAGTCAAGCGTTTCTGCCAGATCATAGGTATGTATACGTTATTTTCCTATTGTCATCTAACGTTGTATTATTTGAAATGTATTTTTTGATGTGTGCGTGTATACTAACATAACGATCTGTTCAAATGTAGCTCTGGGTTACTTCTTTCAGTGCACTTGTTTTGACTTTTTACATCATACCGAATTTCGAGCGCTTGTATTTACAACAAATAGCGATTTTATTTATTTATTTATTTTTAAACACACGAGTATTACCAAACGAGTTTTAGAAGATGTTGTACTAGTCAAAATCCTTAGCAAAACAATGAATAAAACGTTATATCCTTTCTTAATTACTCGAACAAATAGTGACATGCTTTCATCATTTTTTTTATTTTTGTATTCAAGAATTTCTTGATTCAGGCAAGACCATCTAATAACATTTAATTACAACTATTTAACTGTGTCGAGTCCATTTGCAGTCACTCAAAATGTGTGTCAATTTGTGTTCTGACAGTATGACAGGTTACATAAAAACATATGTTTCACTTGTCTTGAGAGACCATTTCAAATTAATACATGCAGAGAGAAAGATAGAATATAATAACCTGAATATCAGTAACAGTAAGTCTGACAAGTTATGAACTTGTCATATGAAACAGAACTAATTTTATTTATGTATTTATTTATCAATATTTAAAACATGACCACTATTAAATTACATTGTATGGAAACAAGATTATTGTTATATGTTTTACACATAAAATAGAGTCACATTTTCTTTAAAACAGCAATGATGAAAGATGAAATAATTATTTTTGGGTGAACCATCCTCAAAGCACATGTTTACTCTTAAATTGTAATTGAGATTGTAGCAATTGTAATTCCTTGTTTGAATTTGCAAGACTTTATGAGATTAACACCCTTTGTAAACAACTTTCTTTTTAGGTCACTGATGCTGTCATCCGTCAAAAAAGGGCAGCTTTTGAGGCATTGCAGAATTTTCATGCAAAAAAGTAGCTTGCCTTCTCAAGATGAGTCTGGTAAATTACCCTTTTCATACCCTATTTCTATATTCATTAGCATGCTTTCATAAAGTGTTACATGCATTCTGTTTTTTTTGCATAATAATAACAACTAGTAATTTGTGTAAAGTTTACACATTAAATAATGTCCCTTCTCATTATTTATTCACGTATAAGGACACAGACCCTGAAGACCACAGCACCAGAGACGTAAGGATTGGAATCCTCGATATGGTCGAAGATGATGTTGGCACTTCTGCATCCCTATCCATTTTGATCAACCTTTCCATAATCCTGGGAGAGGCCATTGTTCTTCAGGATATTCCAGATCTGTCAGCAGCCTTCACTTACTTGGGTCTCTTGTATGCACTGAATATGGAATACCCACAAGAACTCAAATATACTTTAAGTAATTCAGAAAATATTTCTGGATCTTATGGCACCAGCTCTTCAAGACTGCAGTCAGTGGAGTCAAAGTTTTTTATAATTGCACAAGGCCATTTTGCAGATGGCACTGCAACTATTATTTTTTACAAACTTTGAGGAAGACTGAAGTGTTGAGCTTTTACAAGACTCAATTTGGGGGCGAGTAACTGTTAATTGTACAAGCTAACTGTATTTTATTTATTTATTTATTTATTTAATACATGATTATGTGCAGTAAAAGATCAAATGTTAAGCATACTGAACTGTACTAAGCTTTGAGGTCTAATATGCAATATTATTGTACTCTGTTTTGATCTATCAAAAAATACAAATTGATTTTTACATGGTTTGAACTGAGAAGTTTTGAGGTTTACTCATACTTTTGTCTGTTTGGATTTATGTACTTTGTTGACCTGCCAAAAAAAGTATAGTATGCTTTACAGTGTTTCAATGTAGTGTATTTTAAAGTTTACTCAAATTAGGTTTGTGTGTGTGTGTGCGTGTGTTTTTAAAAACTAATAACTGTCATTTTATGTGTAGAAATTGTTGTAGTTTACAATATTTTCAAAGGAGTAGAAACATTTAGTAATAGCTGTGTTCAAACTTGCATAATGCAGAAGACTGCTTATGTCAAACCTGTCTTGAATTTGTACTGAATTTTTATTGTATTGCTTTTTGGACACAATAATAAAAAAAGAAAAAGTTATTTGATTTGTCTTGCGTATTTAATTTGAATCCTAAAAATGATTAGTGGATGCATTATGGATCATTCCTTTCTACTTGCGTTCAGCAAACAAAAAATATTTTGTTAAGTAAACATGAAAAATCTTGTTGGTAGAACTAAGGGTTTTAACAAAATATTTTGAGTTGTGTGGTCTTCACACCCTGTTTGTTGAGTTTACTCAAAAACGTGTGTGTGATAGGTTGCCTTATTATTTTAAGTTGGTTCAAAAACCTGATCCCTCAGAATGCATCTTAGAATGTGAAAACATAAATTATATATTTAAAAAAAATGTAATTCAACATTATTCTAGTGCAAAAACACACACAATAACCCTTTATTTCAACGCTTTTCTCACTTGCCTGACCCAAAGCAAGCTGGGAACTAGAAATCTGCCTTAGTTCACACAAAATTTTTTATTCTGTTATTAATTATTCATTCATTCATTCATTTTCTTTTCGGCTTAGTCCCTTTATTAATCTGGGGTCGCCACAGCGGAATGAACCGCCAACTTATCCAGCATATGTTTTACGCAGCGGATGCCCTTCCAGCTGCAACCCATCACTGGGAAACTTCCATACAGACTCATTCACACTCATACACTACGGACAATTTAGCCTACCCAATTCACCTATAGCGCATGTCTTTGGACTTGTGGGGGAAACCAGAGCACCCGGAGGAAACCTACGCAAACACGGGGAGAACATGCAAACTCCACACAGAAACGCCAACTGACCCAGCCGAGGCTCGAACCAGCGACCTTCTTGCTGTGAGGCAAACGTGCTACCCACTGCACCACAGTGACGCCTGTTGTTATTAATTACTCAATCTTAATTAATATATATTTAGATGAAATCCGAGAGCTCTCTCATCCTCCATAGACAGCAATGATCCCGTGTTGTGCTGTCTTTGGTACCAGTTGGAAAATACGTCCATTTACCACTAATATTCGAGTGCAGTCAAATCACATGCTCAACAGATATGACTGTGATTGGTGATGAAGTTCATGGCTTTACCACTCTTCACTGAATCAGATTAGGGTGTTTCAAAGCCACGTCGATCAGTTGATCCATCAATGGATAGCTCATATGTCAGCTCATAGACAGATAAGATGATCTACTAGAAACCAAAAACATTATCAATACATTCCATGTGACTTCAGTGGTTCAACTGTAATCATACGAAGCTCAAAGAACACTTTTGTGTGCTAAAAAAACTGTAAATATGACTTTGTTCACTTTGTTCCTTCAGCTTAGTCCCTTTATTTATCCGGGGTCGCCACAGCGGAATGAACCGCCAACTATTCTGGCATATGTTTTACACAGCAGATACCCATCCAGCCACAACCCACAACTGGGAAACACCCATACACTCACATTCACACACATACACTATGGCCAATTTAGCTTATTCAATTCACCTATAGCGCATGTCTTTGGACTGATGTCTTCTGCATCAAATTAGGATGCAAATTTATTACAGACAATACAATGCTTGCATGTTGCACTGCTAACTCTAATGGCAATGGATCGTAGTAAATGTGTATCTGATGCAGAAGAGTAGATATAGGCAAACCGAGTCAAATCTACAGTTATTGAGAAGGGTCTAGCTGCAGACCGGTTGCACATGCAAACTGAGACTGCATGCAATGCTTTTAATGCATACACTTAACCCCACCCCTCACAGTGATGTCAGCTTGCATCTTCAAATCTGCAGCCAGATACTATTTGTGTTTTTGGGCGGCACAAATGTGTTCTTGGAGTTTTGTATGATTAATGTTGAACCACTGAAGCAACAAAACCTTTTGTGCTTCTTTTCTGGATATTGAATATCTCAGAACCAATGTTGTCAATGGAGCATCAGAGAGCTCATTCATTCATTCATTTTCCTTCGGCTTAGTCGCTTTATTCATCAGGGGTCGCCACAGCGGAATGAACCACCAACTTATCCAGCATATGTTTTACACAGCGGATGTCCTTCCAGCTGCAACCCAGTACTGGGAAATATCCATACACACTCATTCACATACACTACAGCCAATTTAGTTTATTCAATTCACCTTTAGCGCATGTCTTTGCACTGTGGGGGAAACCAGAGCACCTGGAGAAAACCCAAACACAGGGAGAACATGCAAACTCCACACAGAAATACCAACTGACCCAACCGGGATTTGAGCTTTCTGTGAGGCGACAGTGCTAACTACTGAGCCACCGTGTCGCCCACATCAGAGAGCTCTCAAATTTAATCTAAAATATATTAATTTGTGTCTGAAAATGAACTACGGTCTTGCAAGGACATGAGTATGAGTAATTAATAACAGCATTTTAATCTTTCTTTTTAACAAACGCTTTAAGTCAGTAATTTTAAACTCCTCTTAAAACAATAAACTTGAGTTCATCTAACTTGTTTCTATTAAGTACAATGGAATTTTTAAATATTTGAGTGAGACGAAGTCATTTCATCTCAGCAAATGTCATTGTTCAGCTTTACAGTGCTGACCTCATCGTCCCTCAGTTCATGTGACATCACATGCATGCTTTTAATATTCTGCTGCGTCGTCTAAATCAGGGGAAGTATTGAAAACCACATTTTCAGTCTCAGTTGTGCGCTAGATTGCGTCTGTGCTGGAGTTTGGTGTGTTGTTCTGGATGGTGGTGCTGACAGTGCAGAGTGGAGGCCCACACCACCCATCATGTGACCACTGCAGACTCATGTGCTTCACCTTCACCCTCACATCAGAGACTGAACAGCAGCTAATGCTCAGAGACTAAATACGACTTAACATCCCATGTGTCAGGGGTGTTGAGTATATGTAGAAAGGGTTTCTGGCCTCACACTGTATCTAAAGCGCGAGGACTTAAAAATAGGTTAACACTTTATTTTAAGGTGTCCTTTCTTACACATTCCAATACTATGGTGATACAATGAATTATGCAGGATTACATGCAAATAGCACTAAACTTAACCTGCATTCTATCCATAACCATATAGTAAGTACGTGTAATTATTAATATTACCCAGTAGGTAAATGATTAGTTACACAAGGACACATTAAAAATAAAGTGTAAGTAAAATTATTTTAGCAATAAAACCATCCGATATTTTGGAATTACACTCAAGTAAAAGTTGGGATATCTCTTTCTCTGTCTTTTCTCTCTCTTTTCTGTCTCTCTCTCTGTATGTGTGGGGGGGTGATGTGGGGGGGTGATGGGGGGGGGTGAGTGAGGGGCATTGACCTCAGCTAAGACAACTTTTAATATTGAAAAGTTAACAAAATTTATTTTTTAATAGTTTCAAATGACCCATTTCTGGGTTGCTTGTGTAAATTATGTTACAAAACAGGTTAAGAAGTAAATATAATTAATATATAATCTAATTACTTTTGAAAAAAAAATTTAATAAAAAGAAATATCTTTGAAGATTTTTGCATTATAAGGCCTGGAAACCATAATCTGGATTTTTTGTTTTCTGCATACTGATGACATGTTTTCCCCAAAATTTAAATTAATTTGCAGCATTTTTTGCATTAAAAAAGCGGAAATATTTGTATACATATATTTCATATATATTGTATAGAATATTTGTATACATAAACTGAACCACACAATATCGATGAGTAAACATGTTATTTTTCACTTTGTTGATCAAACGACATTTTCTTTAAATGCTGTGTAACTAATGACATTTATTTAGAATGTTGGAAAACATCTTTTATATGATAATATAATGTTCACTTTTTGTTTTGTTGTATTGTTATTTTTGTGGAAATACATTAGGACCAGTGAAATTATCTAATTAAGGACCTACATTATATCATTAAATAGACATGTCACACCTAAACATCTTCCACAAACAAACTCAAATAAAGCCTTCATAAAAATATGAATTAATTTAACAATAAACATTTTCTAAACCTTTAAGTATTGTTTTATCAACAGTACTTTATACAATTAAAATGACTACAATATAGTTTACTATACTTATTTATTTTTTTATATTTTATTATAATTACTTACTTATACTTTGCATCAGATAAGTCAAACTCTAAATATTCGTGGCCAACACAAACATTAATTATAAATACTATTTTATCTAATAAACTTCTCTACTTTAAAACCTTAGACGTGTACAAAAGACTCATAAAATATACATGAATCCATTCATAATTAACTAAGTTAATAAACACAGCGAGCTACGTGTCTACCACACTAAACAAGTAAAGACATTAGTTTGTTTTTTTCCATTATTTTGAGGCTAAAAGAAGCGTTTGTGGAGCTCACCAGCAGTTGAGGGAGAAGACGCGCAGTTTGCCGGGCTGCTGTGGTGCCATGATGCCGCTTCAGTCCGCTCCTGAAAGAGCCAGTCATTTAAGTGTGCTTTAAAGCCTACTGAACACACACACACACACGGATACACGAACACACTCGCGAGCGCGCGCATCTAGGGGCGGAGCTTTAAACTAATCCACACAACCGTCAAACTCATCAGTGACTCTATATTTATACATTATAAGGCTTTACACTGAGAGTCAACACTTATTCTTATAATTACACATACTACTTTATATTAAGAATAGGATTTAGGGAGATTTTATGGCGTGTAAATAAATACCTGCATGTGGTTGCCACTTAAATCGATGCTCCGCGCGCACCTCGGCGGCCGCGCGCTCGATACTCGCTCTCGTCGTGAGCGCGCTATTGTGTTCTCGCACTGACTGATCAATAATCATCATCGGCTCGTCAAATGACCTCCACTGTGTCCACTGTATCAGCTAACATTACACAGCTCAAACCGGCCCATGCGCAGGACACCCAGCGCGCATTCTGGGTAATGTAGGCTAGTTAACCCGTTTATTCTCACAGGTAAGTGAGTTTGTGTTTCACATTTATGATGGGTTTTATTCCTACTGTTACTCTTAAAAGTTAGTAACTGCATATAAACTGTTGCAAAACAATGATTATTAATATATATATATATATATATATATATATATATATAGTTTATATTACTGTTTTTATATTATATTCATTTTATTTGTGTAAAATAAATCAGTATGCATTTTTTTATGTATGAAGTTTATAAATATGTTCTGGTCGAGCTCAGACACTTCAACATTATTAATTATGCAATTGTTTAAATCAATTGTTTACAATATGACATTATAATTAACAGAATGAAAACAAGTAGATATATTTAGCCATTACCCAAGCTACTGATATTGCTTATTAAGATTTGCTTTTTTATTATTTATTATTATTTATTTATTATTAAACTAAATTATTTCATTTCAGTTTATAGACTTATTTAAACCCTGTAAACTTATAACCAGTTTAAGAAATATCTCTGCATTCCACTTTACAATGGATTTAAAATTCATCATGCACTGAAAAATGACTTTTGCTGCTTTTGCTGCTTGCGACTTATTTAAAATGATTTGAAAGAACACAATTGTTAAGTTTTTTGGGGGACAACTTAATTGTTTCATGTTCAGTCCACTTAAATTTGTAAAGAAAAAAAAGATTAAGTTAACTTAATTGTTTTGTGTTTAAGGAATTGTGTGGAACCCAGCATTTTATAGTGTGCAAATTAAAACAGCTAACATCATTTATTTTTTTGTAAGATTTTATATGAGATGAGTAAGTACACTCTAAAAAAGTGGTAACCTGATAATGTTAACATAAAGAGCAAAAATTGCTTACGTGTTGTTTTCCCAGTATAAATATCTAAACACTTAAATCAAGATACATTGAGGACCTTCAGGTTATTCAGGATAATTCAGGAGCAAAGTGACAATACTACTACTACTACTACTAAAAATAACAAAATAATAATAATAATAATTGTTTCCCAGCAATGGGTTGCAGCTGGAATGGCATCCGCTGCATAAAACATATGCCAGAATAGTTGGCGGTTCATTCCGCTGTGGCAACCCCTGATATATAAGGGACTAATAAGGGAGCTAAAGGAAAATGAATGAATGAATGAATGATGATAATTGTTATTATTACTATTATCATTATACAATTTGTGCTTTATAATGAAACATTCTAAGAAGTTAATGAACAAAGAACACCCCTGAAACACAAGCTAGAGGCATGTTAATTAACTGGCTATTAACTGCTAATTAATGGATTGTTTTTGTTTTTTTACAGGAATATATAGAAAAATAGTTTTGATTACTCTTCAAGATTTCTACATTTTTCTACTATTAATAACAAAATAATAAATACATAAATAAATGAATACGTTTAATAATAATAATAATAATAATTGGCGGTTCATTCCGCTGTGGCAACCCCTGATGAATAAAGGGACTATGCTGAAGGAAAATGAATGAATAATGATAATAATAACAATAATAATAATAATAATAATATGATTTATGAAGAAAAAAATATTACCAGTTGGGTAGGAATAATTCTGTTTTCTTTTTTAATTGTTACACTTATTATGCACTGTAATAATTTGTTTTCCCCAGTGTACCTTATTTAACCCATAAATGCATTAAAAAGAGAGCTGATATAACATACAGTCATCGCATTTTAACGTATAGATGATGCCTGGTATTAAATTATTAAATTACGCAGATTTCAGAAACCCTTATTATTAGCAATAGCAAACAGCAAAAGATTTCAAAGATTCAAAGATTTTAGCTTCCAGGGCTCCAATGTCTCTTTTTATTGGCAAATACATGAAACACTGTAGATGTCACAACCCTTATTTAATATTAACCAGAACAAGAATGATATTGGAACCAACAAAGCAAAAAATAAAATAAGGATGAAAAAAAAGAACAGACATAAAAACCTTTCCTGTAACATTCTTAAAATATACACAAAACAATTGAATTTCAAAATTAATTTCTATTTTGTTCTTTCTCTCACACAGAAATCCACACTCTCACACACTCACGCAGTAACATGATTATTATTTTTTTTCTTTTAAAATGTCACAGAAGACCTGAAGCACACAATAAGGCAAGACTGGGTTATGTGGCAGATGCGGTTCACATTTGATTCTTTGGTTAAGATATTACAGATTAATCTTTTACAAAAACAGAAATACAATTGGCATCTGAACTTCCAAAAGCAGAATGTACATCTAAAACAATCCTCTTTAATTCAAAACCACGCGCTTTCCATGATGCATTGCACAAACTTTGTATAAATGTACCAAAATACCGTAAATTCCATAAATTAATAATATAATTGCAGTTAAATACCAATGACTATATCCGACACAGTGTCAATGTTGAGTCTTTAAAATGTATGGAAGATGATCGTTGTATGAGGAACTATATTAAGAACGATTCTAAATCACTTTCAGATGAACTCTAAAAACACTGAGGGTTTGTTTAATTTACAACCACTATGTCCTAGTGGTTCATTATATTCATTATTTAATTAATTACATTTTTATTTCTCAAAATGATCCCTGTCCAGACAAATCGATGAAAACGACTAAAAATGCTATATTCTACATCCAGGCCAGTAGGTGGCGATGTCACTTTATAAAGAAACACTACGCATCGGCACACATACGGTCCTGTAGTCTGCTATTGTTGTTTAGTTTGTCAAATACTCGCTCATACAGTACTTTTTGACCAAACACAATGTATATGCGTATAAAGTCACTTTTTTCGCAAAATCACATTTTGCAATGTACAGAGATACTTTTTTTTTTTTTTTTTAAACCCGTTCACAAAGCTATGCAGTTTTAAGCTCTCAAAAATGCTGTTGTCTTGTAAATTAATGGCTAAAATGCATTAAACGTTTTCCATTTATACTTGAAAATGGTGTGTAAACCAACCCAATCTCTTGAGAAAACGTAACTATTTCTACGTATTGTCAGAAAAATGACTAATTAATAAGAATTCATAGGATTTCATTCGTTTAAAAACATGAGATTTTGAAAAGAAGGTGTGTCCCCAAACCCACCTCTAATGTCTCCAACATAGGCTCATTATGAAAACATAGCCCTATATACATTTCTGGAGATCGCGAATTATGTAGCCAGAAGTGCGTATGGCTGCATTTCGTCTTTAAAACGAACGCTACGGGGCGGTATGACACCATTCCTTTTCATGCTTACCAGCTGACCGCTTACCTCCGTGTGGACGGCTGTCCCGCTGTTACCAGTTTGTCCAGTTAGCTCGCCATGTATGTCGGTGAACTTGAGACGCAAAGAGGAGTTGACCACGACGACGGGGTTCGAGGCCGGTGATGAACGGTTCCAGAAAGCAGGTAAGACAAAAACAGAAGCCAAAAAATAAAATAAACAACAGCGTAGAATGTGGTCAAATCTGAAAACGTGGTAAAAATCAGGCAAGGGCTTTTCTTTTTCTGGATTCCTATTTAAAACTGTCGGTTGGGTTTAGGGAAGCGGGTGGGCGGGTCAATCTGTGCTTTTGAAAACACTATTGGTTGGGGTTAGCGAAGGAGGAGGGTGGATCAGTTGATCGGTCAGTCAGTCAATCATTCAGTCAGTCGACAGCAGCCTCTGGTGGATTTACGCAAGAACAGCAGGCACGAATGGCACTCACGAGAGAAATTTAAGATCTCAAAAAGCGTACACAGCGGCCTCTGGTGCATTCATGAAAACAAAAACTGCAAAAAAACATAGCCCCTGAGACGTATTTGGCACTCTCCAGAAATATATATAGCGGGATATATAATGCTTTCAGAATGAGCCTGGGTTGAACGTCTCATTGGGGGATGAGCAAATCGTTGTAAAATGTACAAATGCGATACAAATTAATACAAATTAGCCACTGAATTAAAAAATTGCCATGAGATTATGATGTTATAAACACACCGGGAGCCAATCAGAACCGAGACTCATTTAAAGAGCGCAAGCATTCAAAGTGGCAGAAAACTTCAGCATGTATTTACAACAAACAGAACATTATTGTGAATACTAATATAGTTATTGCTCTTCATGTGAACAGGTTTTAAAGGGATATTCACCCAAAAATGAGAATTCTGTCATCATTTAATTACCGTTTACTTGTTCAGAACCTGTTTTAATTTCTTTCTTCTGTTAAACATAAACAGAACATTCTTCAAAATCTCTTTCTTTGTGTTTAACAGATGAAAAAAACTCTTAAAGGTTTAAAACCACATGAGGGACAGTAATATATGAGGTAATTTTCATTTTTGGGATGAATCCAAGACTCCACATACTGTATACACGAACATTGCAAACCAAGAGTGTTTCTGAATTACTGAAAAAACCTGAGAACTTATGGATCGGAATAGCCCAGATCTTATTGCACATTTTGATATGGAATTAAAGGGTCATTTCAGTTTGTGCTGTCCAGTATCTTCTTTTAGCCAATGGCATTTCTTACCACACTAAAAAAACTAACAAAAAAAAAACAGATATTTTACATGAAAATACAATCTTTCTTTTAAAAAACTTTTTTTTTTTCCAGGAAAATACTCAGCACCCAGTTTAGTGTATCTGTTTTAGTGATGACGTAATTAGCATACAGTTCTTGATTAAAACACTGAAAAAATCAAACAAAGTGTTACATGCTGACATTAGATTCGTCCCGCTGTAACCTCATTATGCGATGTCAGATTTGTCTCTTCGTTTTGTACAGCATTACCTGATATACAGAATTTTCCTGCTTATTCAGCAGTATGGCAAAGGTCGACTCAAAAGTAATAAGGCACTCAAAATGAGGGCGGTCGAGTAAAACCATGCATGTATCGTCTTTCACAATAATCATTATATTTCAAAATGAAAGTCTGCTGTAAAAATGCTCCAAATGCACGTTTGTGTATCCATGTAACAGCAGGAGGTAGAAACAGCTCACACATTTGCACTTACTGAAGCATGAATTTCAAGCCAAATCACCTGTGTACACCAAGGATGCTAACTATAAAGAATAATGATGAAAATAAAGCTTTGATAATTCTTAATACAGTTGAAGTCAGAATTATTAACCCCCCTGAATTATTAGCCCCCCTGTTTATTTTTTCCCCCAATTTCTGTTTAACGGAGAGAAGATTTTTTCAACACATTTCTAAACATAATAGTTTTAATAACTCATTTCTAATAACTGATTTATTTTATCTTTGCCATGATGACAGTAAATAATATTTTACTAGATAAAAGACACTTCTATACAGCTTAAAGTGACATTTAAAGGCTTAACTAGGTTAATTAGGTTAACTAGGCAGGATAGGGTAATTAGGCAAGTTATTGTATAACGATGGTTTGTTCTGTAGACTGTCGAAAAAAAATATAGCTTAAAGGGGCTAATAATTTTGACCTTAAAATGGTTTAAAAATATATATATATTTTTTTTTTTTCAAGCTTAAAATAAAACAAATTAGACTTTCTCCAGAAGAAAAAATATTATCAGACATACTGTGAAAATTTTCTTCCTCTGTTAAACATCATTTGGGAAATATTAAAAAAGAAAAAAAAATCAAAGGGGGTTTAATAATTCTGATTTTAACTGTATTTCTAGAAGAATAGTAGAGTCCAACACTAAACTGTAATTATAATCATACTGAGGAACAATATATTTGGATTCACCGATTTTGAATGGTTTTAAATGAAATCTCTGACAACCAATCAGAATTATTTTATGAAGAGAAAAAAATAGTGATAGATTAGTCAGAATCCTATTACACTCAATCATCATTCATTTTCCTTCCGCCTAGTGCCTTATTTATCAGGGGTCGCCACAGCGGTATGAACCGCCAACTATTCCAGCATATGTTTTACGCAATGGATGCCCTTCCAGCTGCAACCCAGTACTGGGAAACACACTATTACAACTTACAAATAAATTGATAGGCAATGAGAATCCTTCACAAAAAAATACAACATCCAATCAGATTTGTTTTATTTAAAAAAAAGACTAATGATAGCCAATCCAAAGTACTTTGTAAAAAATAAAATTCATTTACCCCATCAACACCCAATCTGAATCTTTTAGAGATACAAAACAAACAAACAAACAAAAAAAAAAAACCTGAGAGCCAATGTGACTCCTTTTACAGAGACAAAACCACTGGCGCCAATGTGGACTTTTCAGAGCTTAACAATGTCAATTGAAATCGACATTTTGTGTGTTCTTGACTGTTTGGTGCCATCTTGCAACTGAATAACTGAATATAAAAATATGTAGGTTAGGTTAGGTTTCATCCATTCTACTTTCTTGCTTTCTGTCAGCTTTACGTTTAATTAGAGCTAGTACCTACAGCTCAGATCAATGTTTTGTGTCTAATTGTGCAGGATAATGTACATGCAGCAAGATGCTTTCACCGAGTAAAGCCCTTCAGCCTTATATAGAAAACCGGCTGGATGTACATTATCCCTTATTATTACAGGGCTGAAATACTCGATTCTGATTGGTCAGTCGCGACATTCCCTGGTACGTTATTCCGAGATAACAACCACTGAATAACGCAGGCTCAATAAAAGTGCCAATAAAAATATTAAAATGGCAAAGCAAAACTAAATGGTGTGCTTTAAATAAACAAATTTTCATTGTCTGCTGGTGAGGATCCTAATATACTAATCGTTATCACTACAGCTATCATTCTTGGTGCAAACAGGCCTCCAAAGTGTGTGACATTCATGTAACATCAACCCCAAACTTCATGTAACTTGCACTTCCCATCAAATCAAACATTCAGTGTCTCTTTCCTATACAAAACCATTTTTATTCTCAGAACCCACAGATCCTCCTGAACACAATCTGAGCCTCGATCTGTCCAAGAACAGAGGTAGCAAACATGCAATCGCAAAGCTCCTGATCAGCAAAAGACTCATATCAACCAGCATTCCTTTCCTCAATCACTTTAAAAAAAGACCTTTGTGCCTTCAGAGTTTAGTACCATAAACACAACAAGGGTCACGATCAAAATGATCCCACCGAAGACTTTCAACAGCTTTTCATCTCACAAAAAAAAAAAAAAAATATATATATATATATATATGTATATAAGTACAAAGGAAGAAACAGAATTATCCCTGAAAGTACATCTCCTTTAAGGAACACGACTAAATATACAACACAACCTAGTGCAGACAATCCCGGCGTGTGTGTTTTGTCCATGATTGTGTTTCTGAGCTTCAGGTTGTCTAGTTTTCCTCTTTTTTTGAACAGCGTTTTGGAAGAGTTTGGTGTTTGGCCACGGCATTCATTCAGTCCTTGACGAGTCTGTAAACGTGATATTGTGCGCCGTGGTCGCTTGTCGACACCTCAAACACAAACGCAATGCAGAGCAAAGTCTCTTGAGTGTCTCGGTTTGTGACGACCTGCGGAGGAGAAAAACACATTCACAAAAGTTTAGCAGAAGACTACAGTTGAAGTCAAAATGATTAGCCCTCCTGTGAATTTTCTTTTCTTTTTCAAATATTTCCCAAATTATGTTTAACAGAGCAAGGAAATTTTCACAGTATTTCCTGTAATATTTTTTTCTTCTGGAGAAAGTCTTTTTTGTTTTAATTCGGCTAGAATAAAAGCAGTTTTTAATTTTTTAAAGCCATTTTAAGGTCAATATTATTAGCCCCCTTAAGCAAATTTTTTTTCCGATTGTCTACAGAACAAACCATTGTTATACAATGGCTTGCCTATTAACCTGATTAAAGCTAAATACCAGCATCTTGAAAAATATCTAGTAAAATATTATTTACTGTCATCATGGCAAAGATAAAAGAAATAAGCTATTAGAAATTAGTTATTAAAACTATTATGTTTAGAAATGTGTTAAAAAATCTTTCCATTAAACAGAAATTGGGCGGAACAATATACAGAGGGGTTAATAATTCAGGAGGGCTAATAATTCTGACTTCAACTGTATATATTATAGTTCACCATGAAATCAAAACTGACAATTCTTTGCAAAACTGTTAATAGAATATTGCAGTAATTATCAGAAATCACAGTTCAATTAATAGTACTTCTCATGAACTGTTGCTTTTACTACAGATGTCATAGTTAAGGCTCGTGCACTTTTCGCTCATGCTTATGGCCAATGTTTAACGCCTCGTGACAAAACAAAAGACACTAACGTGAGCTTGCACACAGATAAGCAAAATGATATGTGAAATGTGAAAAAAAGCCTCAGTGTAGCTGCCGTCAGAGGCAACTCTCATCTATTTCAGATTATAATATGCACTTTACAGTTAAATAAATAGTCAATAAGTAGTTAAAATGTTCAGAGTAATCATTAGAATAAATAAGTAATATATTTTTTGTTAATACATGTCAATTAATTTCAAAATTCATTCATTCATTCATTCATTTTCCTCCGGTTAAGTCCCTTTATTCATCAGCGGAATGAACAGCCAACTTATCCAACATATGTTTTACGCAGCGGATGCTCCACACAGAAATGCCAACTGACCCAGCCGGGGCTCGAACCAGTGACCTTGCTGTGAGGCAATCGTGCTACCTACTGCACCACCTTGTCGCCCCTCATTTCAAAATAATTCAATTAAAACTATAAAAAGTGGGGAAACTATTTCTTTTTTTTGTTTAGCTTGAGAATTATTTCATTGTTGCAATCAAGATATTTTTTCCACATGAGGTTGTGCACTAATAAAACGTTTGTAAGAAGTGCAAAGAAGTTATAGTTTTGCGAAAACTGTAATCCTTCAAGTTTATTCCTCTTGAGCTAGAGAGGCCAATGAGGTATGTGTCTTATCGTGTTAACTGTTTTGCTGTATGTGAACATGTATGAGTATGTGTCCGTATGTTAATGTATCATTAGCCAATTAAGTGTATTTCTTTACGTGTTGAATGTGCACTTTATATATTGGTTGTATGTATTTTTCGTTCATTACGTGCAAACACCACCTTTAAAGGGTTCATTGCAGTTTATGTATTTCTTTTTCGTAGTTCTGACGGCATTGTTGGGACATAAAGGGATGCAAGGCTAGAATGTATAAGACAGACTTGCATCCGAATAAATGCCAGTTAAAATCAAGAACGACTTGAGCCTTTGTTTCATCTTGAGGGGAGTAACACTCAGCTTAATTTTGTGTGGTTTGATGCGTTGCGTTAAAAAGAGGTCAACCAATGAGAGTGGTGCCTTTGTTGGCATGCCATGAGCTGCTGAAGTTAGAGTAAAACCAATACAACCTCATGGCAATTTGTTACTTTTCAATTTAGTAGCAAAATCATATTCATTATTTGTATGATCTCATTTGTACATGATTTGCTTATCTCCCTATGATTGTTGGATTTAGGTGTGGGGTTTGGAGGAACACCTCCTTTTAAAAATCTTAAATTTACGTACAAATTACATCATATAAAAAAATATGAGGCTAAAACATAATTTGATGGCGCTCAAGCATGAAACGGCACAAAACACAAAATAAGATGAGTTCATTTAACTTAATTTTCTTTTATTCGCTTGTTACTTTTCTCGCAAACATTTGTCGAGGCATTGTGTGCTGTAGTAGAGGAGGTTAAACAGGAAAAGTGGAAAAATACACAAGAATTGGGAAAAATTAAGCTTGCTTGAATAAGCCTTCTGCTAGCATGTTTACCAAATTGTTACATCTACAATTGTTTTAGCTTGTGTCTAGCTTGTATACTAATTTACCAGCGTGTTTAGCAACGGGTTTAAAGGTGCGGTATGTAAGTTTGACACCCAGTGGTTGAACTAGGTATTACATCCCTGGATCAAAACAAACGCAAGCACAGGTTGCCACATTGACCAACTGGAGGGAGTCTGACAATCGAGCCTAAAGGCTGATTTAAGTCGTGTTCTAAATAAAAGCTATATTTTCCATATTAAAAGGAGTTTTTGTTCTAACCAACACCTCGAATTGATATATTAGAAACAGCTTCTATTTCTTGCAGCTAAACAACAGGATAAACTGACAGGCTGTTTACCTCAGGTACACCTCACCAGTTTAAATGTGATTCAGCATGTACATTTAATAATGTTAAAGAGGTTTAATATGTATTAATTAGATTATAAACCTTACCATTTCGTGAGTGAGTGCATATTCTGTTCTTCTGAATGGCTGTATTTAAATTTCTGTCGTGTTTAGTTTGGTGCAAACAACCAAACTGCTTATCACTGCAAATCTCGTCACGTAGCATTAGGACACGGGGTTACAATGTAATGTTTATGCTTGTAATATTTATATTATTTGCTAATTAATAACCTCATGTGGAACTGAATCTGCGTCTCATTTTGGAGTCTGCTACTGTCCACCGGAGGTCGCATTTCGGTCATGGACGCATGCTTTCAGAGCCTTTCTGAATGAATGAATGAAATATACAGTTTTCCACCAAGGCAACCCGGGGTGCTGAAATATAATTGGCTATAGTGGCATTGGGTGAGTTAAAAGAACTTAAAGACAGCCGTTCCAGCACGGAACACACATTTTCAATGCAGAATATTTAACTTCAGCATTGTTTTTCAGATAAACAAGAATGTTCACTTGGCATGTTTCTTAAATATCTGCAAACATATTATAATATTTTTATGCTTTAGAAGAGTCAAAAACTTACATACAGCACCTTTAACAGTTGCCCATAGCTTTTGATTCTGTTTTATTTGTTTTTGATCTTCTCTTTATTTACATTTTCAAATTGCATTATGGGAACTTGATCTCTGCGCTGACAACTTTTGATGTTGAAAAGTAACATTTTGTCATTTAAAATAATGCTAACCTGGTTGATCACTGTTATGTATTGGGTTTTTTTTATTTTTTTTATTTAAGACATAATATAAAAAGAAAAGTTATTTGATTGAAGTTAGTGAGTCTTTGTGTTGCTGTATGTGTTTCTTTTTGTTGTGGTTCTCTTCTCTCCACCTCTCTCCGCTGTCTTTCCGACAGGTCTCATTATGAGTGCACAGGTGTCCGAATCCGGTGTCGACACGTGGGAACTTGCCAGCGTGTTGGTGGAGTCCATTTAAACCGGGCTGGATGATTGTTCGGAGAGTCTCCTCTCTCCTCGCTTGTTTTGTTTCTTTGTGAGAACTTCTGTTGTATTTGCTCGCCGACATTGTTGAATTTAACGCTGAGTGGTGACTTAAACTATTGAGACCAATGTACGGAGACGCATGTGATGAGGAAGGTGCCTTTTTGTTTCATTAAATTTTCTCATGTTTTGTGGTAAGTAGGAAGGTAAGTGAATGTTGTTTAATTTAACAAATTTATGTGCAGGTAAGAGGGTTTGAACCTTAGTTAGTGGTTGAGTTTTTGTGTCTACTTTAAATTTAAATGTCAAATAAATTTGACTTAACGCTATTTCTTTGGTCAATGGTTTTTGTTGTTGTTTTCTGTTTGAGTGGGAGACGAGACTCCGGGCTCCTCAATAATTTTAGAGGTGTCCTATTTAAGTTAATTTCATTTCATTTATTGCTACGGGTCTGGCTTGCTTTTTGGAGCCGTGAAAAGTTTAGAGTTTGTAACAATCATGTAAAGTATGGTACTAGATAATGAGCTTAACCCAGTGGTTCTCAATTCCGGTCCTCGGGCCCCCCTGCCCTGCACATTTTGTATGTCTCTCTTATTTGACACACAAGGATCAGTTCATGGATCTCTCTGTTAACAAGCTGATGATCTGAATGAGGTGTGTTAATTGAAAGACATAATTGGGGTGGGTAGGAGGACCGGAATTGTGAACCACTGGCTTAACCCAACGTTGGGTCAAATAAAAATGTGTTCAGATAAATTTGAATGATACTTTTTAAGCCAGTGTTTGGATTTGTCCATAATTGACCCAATTTTGGTTTACGCCAATCAATAAACAACTGTGAATTACAAGCTACAGACAGATGTTAATTAATGGATATTGTTATAGTGTATTAATAATGTATTTCTAACATTTTGTTAGCATGTTGCTAGCCATGTTGTCACTTCTCCCTCTCTTACCTGCAGTATAGTGAAGTTCTCCAGTACGCTGTTCATCATGTATTTCTCGGGCAGATGCTTGAGTTTATGGATGAAGTTGATCATGTATTCACACATAGGTGAGCGATGGATCCTGTAAACGTACCTCCCTCCCTCCACACGCGCATACTCCGTCTGAGGGTCAAAAGGTCAATGTATAGAAGCTGATTTCTTCTATAAAATCACTAGTGTCAGTACTGACCATCCACCTTTTTCCACTTTGTCTACTGCATTTTAAATTATGGGTTGCACTTTCAGTTGGGAAAACTTCCACTTAAAAGAACCGCAACTAATATTTTTAAAACTAAGTGAGAGGTATATTTGGCTTTTTGTTTTATGTTTACCTGTCATGAAAGTAACATCACTTTTGCATTTTAATGTGACATTAGCAGGGCTTGACATTAACACCCGCCAACCTGCCAAATGCGGGCAGGTTTCAGCTGTGGCAGGTTAGACAAACACCCCCACTAGCCACTTTGGCTGGTTGAAAATAATTTTTAAATTGCCAGAGCTGCCTCCTCCCTAAAATTAGAATTTTAGTTTAAGACCGTTTGTCAATATGCATGCAAATGTGCTTTTAGAATCAAGAAGCAGTACGATTGATAACTGTTCGCGCAAGCAAAAGAAAGCAGGTGAATACCGAATGAGGGGATGATCAGACACACGGTAAGACACAAGCGATCCTCGCTCACTGACGTTGTGAGCGAGGCACAGCTGATGTACTGCATGCGAGTGCTTAAGCTCCCGTTTCCTTGCGCAAAACAACCGTGCCTGGAAACTCAACTGGTGCGATCATTTCTCTTTGAAATAGATTGGAAAAAAGAGGTGCTCGTGCACCCACAGTCCTGCTGCTTTCAAGAGATCTCCAGATTTTTTGTATGCAGCAGCTGTTGCCGCTTTCGCTTTTATCATTCTTTGAACAGATTATTACTGGGCCTAATGTTAACCGTGTGCACGTGATCATCCTTTCACTATAGCACACAATGTTTTTCATCGGCTTTTTTTTTGCTTGCAGTTACTATATTTTTGTTAATATGGTTTAATTATCATCCTTTACAATAACATTGCTTTAATAGGAGATAACTCTCCATTTATCTATACTTACCTGATGATCTGGGACCTTTAGCCTGGACAAACTACTGTGTATAGTTTTAGATAAATGACAATATTTTTTTAAATGTCAATTAGTTTTTTTAAAGAACATTTTTGTTGAATAAAAAGTGTATGTATACAGCTATATTTAGCTTGTTTTGACACATTATTTAAAATTTGTGGCAAGGAAATAATTAGTTTGGTGTGGCCAGAGGAAAAAAATGGTAAATCCTTAGTGTTGAGCCCTAAACAGTCGTGAAAAAACAAAAACAAAGTTAAATGAATGAGGAGGCATGTGGACATAACACAAAATTGAAAAAATTGTCATTTTTAGCATGCCAAAGTCAAATTTATGCATATAAAATATATTTTTCCCAACAACAAAATTGTGGCTAGTGAAAAATGGCGAGTGGCTAGTAACGTTGAAAAACTACTAGCCACAGTGGCTGGTGATCAAAAAAGTTAATGTCAAGCCCTGGACATTAGTATCCCAAGCATATCTGCAGGGAAAGACTTCACTGTGTTTCTTTTCTTTCTGCATTTCCAACAGTACAGTCATACATCTGTAATATTGCTGTGGGAAGACTTGTTTTGAGTTATTTGTAAAGTAGTTTGTTAAAACTCTAATAAGTTGCCTTTTAATGTTGGATTGATTAACTGAACTGATTGATTAACCCTTCATTGTACCCAGTTTGTTTTTAATTCACTGATTGTTTACATTTTAATGGAAGTTGTTCCCATAATTCAGGCAAAGCATCATAATGTGTAGGAAAAAGGTGGATAAAACAAAAGCACAGACGGTGAACTCACCTCCACCTTCTCCACTACCTGCTTGCCAAACGAGCAGACTTTAGTGGACACAGTGATGGTCATGTTTTCAGCACTGCTGTACTGACTGCTGACCCCATAGAAAGAGCCTGCGCCATCCTGAACGTTACTACTGTTCAGATCAGCCTGAAACAGATGACAGAAATCATCAGTTATCTACATAAGAAGAGCATTTGAAAATGTTTGATTTCATGGGGTCTGTGAAAATTTTACAGTTTACATTTTATAAGGTTTACAGTCATATCAGATTACAAACACATTCAAAAAAATTAAGTTTGTTGTTTGTTCAAACTACTTGTTTAAAATGAGCTGAAGCAACACAATTCTTGAGTTTTTTTGTGACAACATTTGTTTTGTGTTTAATCCAATTAAATTTGTAAAAAAATAATAAGGTTTCCCAGTGATGGGTTGCAGCTGGAGAGGCATCCGCTGCGTAAAACATATGCTGGATAAGTTGGCGGTTCATCCAGCTGTGGCGACCCCAGGTTAATAAAGGGACTAAGCCGAAAAGAAAATGAATGAATGAATGAAAAAATAATAAGTTAACTTAATTCCTTCATGTTGTCCCAACACAAATCGATTGTGTGTAACCCTGCATTTTTGACAGTGTGTGTGGAAAAGCGTTTAATAAACAGACCCAGAATTTGACAAGAAAGAAGGCGTTCTGAGGGCCTTTCTCATACAGCTCCTTCAGGCCTCCCTTCTTCTCTGGAAATTTGTCGTAGATCTGGCGGATGTCCACGGCCTCCAGCAGCGGATCTGTGTATGAGGGGTTTGTCTGGGCGATGTGGACAAACAGGTGCTTGCTGTACTGTGGGGCGACACATCAAGAGGAAACCTTTATTGATCTTGTGCACAAATATTTGGAGCATCACCATCCTTAATGCACATACTGTATGTTTTTATCCTGAATACTGTTATTGTAAATGAAAATGATTGAAAATAATTTTTCAATACCTACAATAAAGCCAAAATAGAATCAAATATAAGTTCCAGATGAACAAAAACTAAGCTTCTAGCATGTAATATTGGTGTGGTGTTTTTAAGATTTCTGACATGGTACACTTCCTACTCATTTCTGACTGCTGTATCCTTCACACATTTTAGTTGTAAGCTTTCTTTGTGTAATAATTTGTATCACTGTGTTTTCCACAAAATAGAGTCTTTTGTAGAAGTGACTTGGTTATTATGTTGTATTTACTATTACTTTGTTCTACTAGCATGGTATAGCCATGACTAAAACTCCCTCTTTTTTAACAATAAAGAAAATTCTGAAATTCATAATTTGTTTTTTAATTTCGATCTCCACAGTACTGGTAGCATTTTAATATCATTGTATTTGCTTCAAATTGTTGCTAACATGTTTCTAAAATATTTTATTATTAATAAATGTATTATAGTAAATTTTCTGTATTTCAGTAATATAAAATACTTCATAAACAACCTAATCTTTACACATTTCTGATGTATTTCTGGCATTTTAACAGCTTTAAAGCTGCCATATAGTGAAAATAGAGCTAGGCATAGCTGAATAATGAAAGAAAGCCTCAAACACCATTTTTTCCTCATTCTCATGTAAATCCCATGAGTGTAAAATCCCTGTGAAAAATTGTTACGTTGCACATGTCACACATCATTAATATGCATGCCTCAGACTGTTTTTGGTTGGCCAGAATGTTTCCTAGTGAGATTACAACAATGATGATTTTTTTTCCTTTTTTTAATTTTTTTTATTTAAGCTTGTTCATTCATTCATTTTCTTTTCGGCTTAGTCCCTTTATTAATCTGGGGTCGCCACAGCGGGATGAACCGCCAACTTATCCAGCATATGTTTTACGCAGCGGATGCCCTTCCAGCTGCAACCCATCACTGGGAAACATTCATACACACTACGGACAATTTTAGCTTACCCAATTCACCTATACCGCATGTCTTTGGACTTGTGGGGGAAACCGGAGCACCCGGAGGAAACCCACGCGAACACAGGGAGAACATGCAAACTCCACACAGAAATGCCAACTGACCCAGCCGAGGCTCGAACCAGCGACCTTCTTGCTGTGAGGCGAACGTGCTACCCACTGCGCCACTTATTTAAGCTTGTATTAAACATATTATGTATGTAGGACTCTTATTTTGAAAATGGGAGAGGCAGAAGCAGTAAATTAGCTTTCTATGAAAGAGGCAGCCATGCATCTCATCTGTTCACAGCAAAAATGCAGGATATATGGATAATCCATTTATTCAGGGTGTTTAAATGTGTCTTTTGTTAGTTTAGCATGTATATTGTGAAATATTGTAAAGTATGTCTGTAATGAGGCAACAAACAGATGTAGACTGCGGAGTGTAAGTGTTCAATGCATGTTTATGAATCGTATAACATCACTTATAAAATTATGCAAATAAACTTCAAAAACTCATCTGACATGAGATGTGTAGCATCAGAGAAGAGCTCATTAATATGTATAACCATTTCAAATATGGTCAAAACTGTACTTTTAACTCTAGGGGTAATTACTGTGGTTATAAATGAGCATAAAAAAGTTTCTGGAGAATTTTTGCACTTACCTAAGCGACATACCTACTGCGTAGATTTCGGAGAGCAATTTAACATTTTGAAACAATGCACTCCGTGAAACCTTTACAATTTTTAGCAAAGGGTTAGACAAGTTTGGAGTGTGTTTTGATAAAAAAGTCAACTGTGTGTGTCCTTTTAGTAACACTCATACTTTAACTAGCTTGTTTAGGAGTGTTTGATTGGGGTTGGTGCAAATCTCTGCAGGACTGTGGCCCTCCAGATCTTGCCTACCCCTGCTTTAGCAGTTTGCTAGTATGATCAAATGTGTTGTTTACACAGGAAAAACAGTTATATGTCCTCCATGACATGTGTAACTCTGTTTGACTCACAGTATCAGGATCTCTCTGGACCTCCATGAAGGCGGAGTACTCCAGCATTCGCAGTTTAGAGGAGGCGATGGTCCGGTCCTGCCACACGGGCACAGTGGTTGCACTCGGGAGGAGCGGGGCAGGTAACTGCTCATAACCTGGTGGAAAAAACATGCTAGTTTAGATTGAGCTGTGAGTTCCCTTACAAAAATTAACCATGATTTTACTATAGTAACCATAGTTAATGTATAGTAATCACAAAATGAACTATAGTTTTATTATGGTTTTTGTTGTAAACCACAGTAACCCCAAAATGAACTATATTTTTACTATGGTTTTGTAGTAAAACCATAGTAATCACAAAATGAACTATAGTTTTTACAATGGGATTTGAAGTTTACCACAGCAATACTGTAGTAGTACTATAGTAAAACTGTAGTAACCACGACTGTAGTAACCATGTTTTTTTGTTGCATATTGTGGTTTAAAAAACCATGGTAACTACAGTCATTCCTACAGTTTTACTACTAGTACTAGTATGGCATTACTGTAGTAAAACCATGGTATCAAAACCATGTTTTTTAAAACCACAGTACACACCAAAAAAAAACATGGTTGGTACAGTCATGGTTCATATATTTTTCTATATTACTACTACAGTATTACTGTAGTAAAACCATGGTATTAAAACCATGCTTTTTAAAACCACAGTACGCACCAAAAAAACATGGTTACTACAGTTTTACTATAATCATGGTTCCTACGCTTCTTGAAAGCACTTGGAAGTATACTTGAATTTCAGACATGTGGTTTCAAGGCCTGGAAAGTACTCAAAAACAAAAATAGGTCCTTGAAAGTGCTTGAATTAAACTTTAAATGAAATTCGTTTTTGCTGTTATTTCAACAATTGTCATGCTCAAAAACAGAATGAAAAAACTAGAAACTCTATTTTAAAAAATCTTAAACTAAAATTTTGTGCAAGAACTATGACAAATACTGCACATTTTATAAATATTTCAGAAACCATGGAACTCACTTGGAATTCAACAACAACATGACTGTTTAAAAATTACATGTAAAAAAAAAATTATCACTCTGACATTTTTAATGCAAATATTAAGTGAAAGTGAAATGTTAACTACTTTCATTTAGGACTTTCATGGTGATACATATGCTGGGTTACAAAGGTGCTTGATTTGAAATTAATGGCGCTTTAAAAATTCCTTGAAAGTCCTTGAATCCAACCCAGGCTCATTCTGAAAATGTGCCACTATATACATTTCTGGAGAGTGCCAAATATGTCACAGGAGCTACGTTTTTTTTTTCCCAAAAATTTTTTCCGCGAATCCACCAGAGGCTGCTGTTGACTGACTGACTGACTGAATGACCCACCCTCCTCCTACCCTAAACCCAACCAATAGTGTTTTCAAAAGTACTGATTGACAGGGCCCACTCACTTCCCTAAACCCAACCGACGGTTTTAAATAGCAATCCAGAAAAAGAAAAGCCCTCGCCTTTTACCACGTTTTCAGATTTTACCACATTCTCACGCTGTTATTTACTTGTTTATTTTATTTTTGGCTTCTGTTTTTTTCTTACCCGCATTCTGGAACTGTTCTTTGCCAGACTCGAACCCTGTCTTCGTGGTCAACTCCTCTCTGCGTCTCAAGTCCGCCAACATACATGGCGAGCTAACTGGACGAACTGGTAACAGCGGGAAAGCCGTCCGTATGGAGGTAAGCGGTCAGCTGGTAAGCACGAAAAGGAACGGCGTCATACCGCCCCGTAGCGTTAGTTTTAAAGACGAAATGCAGCCATACGTACTTCTGGCTACATAATTGGTGATCTCCAGAAGTGTATATAGGGCTATGTTTTTAGAATGTGTCTATGCTGCTTGAATCGGCTGTTTATGAAAGAGAGGGAACCCTTTATAGTAAGATAGTGGTAATTTTTGTAAGGGTTACTACATAACAAAGATGTTAATCCAGGATTATGTTGCACTTGGTAAATTCAGGCTCTGCCTTACTTGATATGGGTGCAGGTAGTTGAGGCTGTAGGGTGGAGTACGGGCTCGGTCCAAAGGGCTTGATGCTGGAGAGACACAGTGAAACATCAGCATTGCAGGAACACTGCGCTTAAATCAAATGTCGGTCTGAAATACTCACTCCTGAGAAGGTCCAGGCTGTCCTGGTATGGGGCCGGGCCAAAACTGCACAGAAAAACAGAATTCATGTGAGTGTGAAGGTTATGGTGGACGAGGGCGATCTGTGAACAGTGAGCAGTGAACTGACCCGGGGTGGAGGAGCATATGGGTGCTGAGGAAGAGGAGGAAGCTGACTCTTCATCACACTGGCAGAGACGATCTGAGCCGACGACAGAGCCGCCATGTTCTGAAGAGCTTTGTCTTTTGATGCCTGATCCTGAGATAAAGCATTATCCATGAGATAAACATTCAAGTTGACTGAAAGAAACTTTATAATATACAACTTCTGAGATTCATTTCTGTGTTGGGATGTTTCAAATAATAATAGATTCTTTTATTTTATACTATAGGGCTGTTGAATGCTTGATTCTGATTGGCTGATGAGCATTTGAAGGTGTGCAGTTATTTTCCATTATTTCCTGGTAGGTTTTGACCCTATTACAGTTTCATATCACTACATTCAATGCTTGCAGTTATTTAACAGTATACAAATTTCAAAAGTAAAATTAAAACAAAAATTTGGATGTTTTGTAAAGTTTTGAATGAGATGTGTTAGAAACTAGAACTACACAGATAAAATTGTTTAGGGACAACAACCTAACAAATGTCTTAAAATAAAACATCTGAACAGTGTCTTTAGGTGAGGTAACTGTAGTATAAGCAAAATAAATGGCTCTGGTCTGTTGAATTATTAGAAAAAAGTTCACCATCTTTTTTTAAAAATGCATTTCTTTTCATAAGAAGACTCTACATATACATATATATATATATATATATATATACAGTTGTATGCAAAAGTTTGGGCACCCCTGATAATTTTCGTAATTGCAAGCCTGCTGGCTGTTCAAATGAGCAAATTTATTTGGATATATTTTATAGCCTAGGGAAAAAGCAACATTTCAGTTCTGACATAACATTTATTTAATCAACAGGTGTAATGCAAATTAAGTCATAACAAAAACAGACAGGTGCAAAAATTTTGGCACCCCAAAGGAATAATGACATCAATCTTTTGTAAAGCCACCTTTTGCTGAAATAACAGCATGTAGATGCTTCTTCTAGCCAAGGATAAGTCCCTGAATTCTTGCTGAAGGCATTTTGGACCATTCATTTTGGACCATTCCAAAATTTTCCAGTTCAGTCAGGTTTGATGGGTGCCAAGCATGAACGGCCCTTTTCAAATCAATCGATAGATTTTTGATGATGTTCATGTCTGGGGACTGGGATGGCCATTCTAGAACATTGTATCGTGTCTGAGCATGAATTCCTCAGTAGATCTGGAACTGTGCTTTGGGTCATTGTGCTGCTGAAACATCCAACCCTGGAGTAACTTCTGCCTCTTGACTGATTCCTGAACATTGTATTTCAGAATCTGCTGATACTGGGTTGAATTCATGCAACCTTCAACTCTGACAAGGTTTCCAGTCCCTGTGCTTGCCACACATCTCCACAGCATGATGTACCCTCCACCATATTTTACAGTAGGGAGCGAGTTCTTCTCCTGGAATGCTGTGTTCTTTTTCTGCCATGCAAAGCGCCTATGGTTGTGGAATCTGTAGACAATAATTTTTTTCTAAATGATTCAGGCTTGTCCAGATGAGCCTTTGCATACCTCAAATGACTCTTCTTGTTGGCAGAATGCAGAAAAGTCTTCTTCTGCATCACCTTCCATTGAGCTGTTCTTTGTGAAGAGTGCGCTGGACTGTGACACCATCTACAATGACATTATCAGCAGCAAGATGTTCCTGGAGCTCTTTGGAGGTGGTCTGTCTGTGACCATTCTAACCATTCTTCGACCTTTGCCTTTTAGATATTTTTCTTGGTCAAGCACCTCTTTCCTTCACAAGAACTGTTCCTGTGGCCTTCCATTTTCTTACTATATTTCTGACTATGGAGATAGAGACTTTAGACCTCTGTGATAGCTTTTTGCATCCTTCTCCTAATTCATGTTGGTGAATTATCCTAGTTTTTAAGTCATTAGGAAGTTCTTTTGAGGTTCCCATGTTGCTATTTTCTGGTTCACAATAAGGAGAAGCACAACTAGCAATCAGCTATCTTAAATATCCTTTTTCATGATTGGTTGCACCTGTGTAAGGATTGTTAAGGTTAAAGCCGTGGTCACACTGGACTTTTCTCCCCATAGACTTCCATTCATACGCACGCGAATGCGTCAGACCAGAAACGCAAGCTCGTGTGACAAGTTTCGCAGTTCGCTGCGGTGCAAAGTTCAAGCTTGGTGAACTCTGACCTGTGAAATCGCAACACGTGACTGTGTGAGACCAATCGAAGATGAAATATGACCTCTCTGGACAGACATTTATTATATGGACCAATCGCTTGCTTTTTAAACGTCTAATCATCTTGTTTAATCCCACCCCTTTTCGCAGCGCCTTACAACAGAATTTCGCATGCTCAAACCCTAGTGTGACCGCAGCATAACTGAGTCACTCAAATCAACTTTGTGTTGTAATCAATCAGCATTAAGTGACTACAGGTTCTGAAATCCACACAAAACAGAGGGTGCCCAAACTTTTGCATAGCCTATTTTTCAGTTTCAATTTAATTTCACACATCTCAATACTGCTACACTATGTATTTCTGCCTGAAAAACATGACATCTTTCTCTAGAAACTGAATGGCATTTCACTGTGATCTTCAGTGGGGGGTGCCCAAATTTTTGCATAAAACTGTATCATATAACATATATTATATATATGTTATATATATAACATCTTTAACCGTTTTCTAACATTTACTTTTTAACATTTTTAACATACTGCTATTAACATATTAGCTTGTATTTTTATTACATTCTAGAACATTTCTAATGCGTAGTTTTAGCAAGCTGCTATCATGTTTTAACAGATTTATTGTGTTTTAATAGTTTTCTAATATTTAAATGTTGCTAGCATGTTTGATGAAAGTCGCATGAAAATGTGTATATGAAAATATATATTTTTATTCACAATACCTAAAAACTATAATAATAAAATCAATATCAATTACAACTTTTGAATTTGGCAATATTATTATAGTTTCCACAAAAACAAAACAAAAAAACTAAGCAGTAGTGTCAATAAATGAATGATGGAGGATCACTGAAGATGGAGTAATGATCACTTTAATATAAAATATAATGTAAAATATATTAAAATAGAAAAGACTTATTCTAAGTGGTAATATTCATTCATTATCTTTTCGGCTTAGTCCCTTTATTAATCAGGGGTGGCCACAGTGGAATGAACCGCCAACTTATCCAGCATATGTTTTACGCAGCGGATGCCTTTCCAGCTGCAACCCATCACTGTGAAAGTGGTAATATTATTTAATAATATTTAAAAAAAATTTACTGTACTTTTGATCAAATAAAAGAAGTCAAAACTCTATGGCAATATAGATTTAGTGCAAGATCTGCATGCTTTATGTTTTAGACAAACATGCAAAAAAACATGCTTTTAAAGGCACAGTATCATCATGCATGATATTGTGCTTGCATTTAAATCCAGTCACCCAAAGAAAATACATTAATACATAAGATATAATATTAACACAACAACATGTGAACAGCATAAACATTCAATGCATGTAAAGGCGGTCCATTCAGTGAAGAGAAAGAAGACAAGGAATAAAATAGAAGGAAAGACATGAAAGTCTGAAAGTGTCCATTCAGGAAATCCAGAAACAAAATTTTTTTTTTGTTTTTTTTTAACATTAGATCCTAAAAATCCAATATAATCCACAAACAGCATTTCCCCTTTCTTTATTTGATTTTAAACACACAGTTAAAGAGTTATTATTACAAAACATAACAAATACAATAAAATAAAATGTGATAATAAACTGGCACAGAACAAAATGTTATAAATCTCTAACAAATGTTTAATGCAAGAAAAACAGTAGCATATTTTATTTTAAATTTTTCTTTCAGAGTTAACTTAATATCTGATTTCAAACACATAGTTAATTAAACAGTTATTATAACAGAACAAATAATAAATAAAATAAAATGTGATACAATAAACTGATGCAGAATAAATCAGTCTAAAGCTCTAACAAATATGTAATGCATAAATGAAATGAAAAACAGCAGTAGTGGTTGATAAATTCATCCAAACTGTGAGACACGAGCAGCAAAAGCATTGAAGTGCGCAAACTGAAGCATTATTCTGCAAAAGCTGAGCGTCTGTAGGTGTGTGTGTGTGGTGTGGGGTGTGTGTGTGAGTGGATAAAGCTCTGCAGCCAAAGCAGACCACAAAACACTTCACTTACCAAATTCATGGCCTAAAATCGAAAGGAAGAGAAACTGTTAAAAACGCTGATGAGACAAACAGATCAGATGTCAAGCTGCTTAAATGTCTGAGAGGATCACAGTAGACTGAGAGATACTGCTGCGTTCACATTTCACTCAATACTGCTTCTTTAAACCATCCAATGGAAAATAACTGCTAACAATTCATTTCATTTCATCCAATGTTGTCAAAACTACTGACGCCCTTAAAGACCAAACAATGTTTCTCATTTTTAAAAGGGGTCATGTGTTCACTTCCTCTTTCACCAGACTCAGATTAAAAAGCCTGATTGTTGAGCGTGCAAAAACACAAATATTTATTCATATGTCTGTATTATTCATATTCTTGAAACAATGTTTATGAACCAATGATTTCTTTTACTGGGAAATACACTCACCGACCACTTTATTAGGTACACCTTACTAGTACCGGGTTGGACCCCCTTTTGCCTTCAGAACTGCCTTAATCTTTCGTGGCATAGATTCAACAAGGTACTGGAAATATTCCTCAGATATTTTGGTCCATATTGACATGATAGCATCACGCAGTTGCTGCAGATTTGTCGGCTGCACATCCATGATGCACTCTCCCGTTCCACCACATCCCAAAGGTGCTCTATTGGATTGAGTTCTGGTGACTGTGGAGGTCATTTGAGTACAGTAAACTCATTGTCATGTTCAAGAAACCAGTCTGAGATGATTTGCGCTTTATGACATGGCGGGTTATCCTGCTGGAAGTAGCCATCAGAAGATGGGTACACTATGGTCATAAAGGGATGGACATGGTCAGCAACAATACTCAGGTAGGCTGTGGCGTTGACCCAATGCTCAATTGGTACTAATGGGCCCAAAGTGTGCCAAGAAAATATCCCCCACACCATTACACCACCACCACCAGCCTGAACCGTTGATACAAGGCAGGATGGATCCATGCTTTCATGTTGTTGACGCCAAATTCTGACCCTACCATCCGTATGTCGCAGTAGAAATCGAGACTCATCAGACCAGGCAACGTTTTTCCAATCTTCTATTGTACAATTTTGGTGAGCCTGTGCGAATTGTAGCCTCAGTTTCCTGTTCTTAGCTGACAGGAATGGCAGCTGATGTGGTCTTCTGCTGCTGTAGCCCATCCACCTCAAGGTTCGACGTGTTGTGCATTCAGAGATGCTCTTCTGCATACCTCGGTTGTAATTTGAGTTACTGTTGTCTTTCTATCAGCTCGAACCAGTCTGGCCATTCTCCTCTGACCTCTGGCATCAACAAGATATTTGCGTCCACAGAACTGCCACTCACTGGATATTTTCTCTTTTTCAGACCATTCTCTGTAAACCCTAGAGATGGTTGTGTGTGAAAATCCCAGTAGATCAGCAGTTTCTGAAATACTCAGACCAGCCCGTCTGGCACCAACAACCATGCCACGTTCAAAGTCACTTAAATCACCTTTCTTCCCCATTCAGATGCTCAGTTTGAACTGCAGCAGATCGTCTTGACCATTGCTGCGTCTCAATTCGCATACAATCTGTCCTAAATAGTATTTGAAAATAGAATTAGTATGTCCCAAATCATAGTATGTTGAAAAGAGTATGTCAAAGGTTCCCAGATGGTTTACTATTTCCGGTACTATTTTGCGCGTTGGACATGAGTTCGATTAGAACTACAAACGCGGGTGAAAAGTGTAAATAAACTACAAACATGATGGATGCGCGAGACCAACCGTCAAGTAGAGAGGCTTCGGTAAAGATGTTTGTATGACTGTTAATTAATATCTATCCCACTGGAAAATATTTCTGTGTTATATTTCATCTGCAACAACAACACTGAACTTATATAAAGACGTGCTTGGACATTAACGGCCGAATGCATAATTATCCAAAGACCTGAGGAGATTTCTTTGCATGAAAGACTCGTGAATGGGAGATCATCCTGCTGCTGCTTCTCCAATAAGGTAGGAAATTAAATATAACAGAAATGTGGATGATGTGTGGATGATTGACAGGGCTCATAACTAAGCAACATAATGATCTGTTAACGAGGACGTAGTATGTCCCAAAGCTTGCATACTCTTCTGTTACACACTCAAAAGTATAGATTTTTTCCTTACAAAAAAAGTGCATACTTTTAGGGCGTAGTATAAGTATGCGAATTGGGGCGCAGCACATGTCTACATGCCTAAATGCATTGAGTTGCTGCCATGGCTGAATAGAAATTTGCGTCAACGAGTAGTTGGACAGGTGTACCTAATAAAGTGGCCAGTGAGTGTATATTGTGTAAGTTTAAAAACAAACAAACATACAAACAAACTCCTGACTAACCAACCAACCAACCAAACAAAGAAATAAAGTAAATAAAAGAGAATTAAATAAAATAAATAAACTAGAAAATGGTAGTGGTATGGAGGACCAAACCAGCAAACATGTCAGATACATAGATGAATAAATGAAATAAATGAATATGGAGCACCAAACCGGCAATATTACACTGAACTGACTGAAAAAAATATGACTACAAAGCGAGATAGACAGATAGATAGATAGATAGATAGATAGATAGATAGATAGATAGATAGATAGATAGATAGATAGATAGATAGATAGATAGATAGATAGA
>CAIGQV010019951.1:480844-505597 GCA_903798115.1 Danio jaintianensis | reverse complement strand
TCTATCTATCTATCTATCTATCTATCTATCTATCTATCTATCTATCTGTCTGTATATTTATTTATTTAAAATCATTCTCAAATCACTTTACCTAGCATAGCTTCCAAGTTACATAATGAAAAAACTTAATTTAGGGTACAATTACACACAAAAAAAGAATGCACAAAAAAATTTATACACTTTTCTTCATATTTTTTAAATGTTTTGTGCACAGATGCAAAAAAAGCCTTTTGGCTAATTCTGGCACATCCCTATCATATAAAACATAAATTAAATAATAAAAATAGAAGACAAAATCATCCCTATTCAGTTATATAAATCAATTGATATAAATCAGATAAAAATCAATTATTAATTATGATGTAATTTTAAGTACATATGTTTGGTTATGGTGATCTCATTTGACTTTAACTTGACATTACCTGTTTCCGTGTGCGTGTTTTTCCAGTCCGCAGCTTTATATATCTTGCTATCAATTCATTACGACCTGAAAAGACATCGAAAGAAAATAAACAAATGAGCAAATATACAAAAATAGACATTCAGTGCTGTAAAAACAAACTGGCGTGTCAATAAAATAAATAGTGAAAACTGAAAATGGATATGATATGAAAAATGCATTAACCCTTATGACTTGTAACTCTACATATCAGAAAAAGAAAGTACATTTTATATTGCAAATTATGTTGACACCACAAGGTCATGGGTTTGATTTCCTGGGAAAACATTAAGTGACAATTTTATTGTTTGCACATTAATGCAAATCAATCTCTATGGATAAAAGCAGCTTCCAAATGAATAACTATTTATATATTTTTCTTCATATGTAACTTTTAAATAGAGCTGGTGGGAGAGAAGACTCTCTATTGACAGAAAAGCATAGGGATTGCTGCAATGGATCCACCAGCAATATCACAGTAGGGTGTAAAGCCTCGTATGAGACCATTAGTTTAATAATAGACTATTGAAAGACAAGGCTGGTGACAGATGAGTCAGGTGATACGGGTGGTGACTTGGCAAAAAAAATAGGGCTACCATGTGTCAGGGCGTTGACCAATCAAACTGCTCTAAGTGGACAAATGTTTTTACACAAGAAGCAATTTGTTAAACGAGTACAATGATAGTTCTCTTTGTGTAGCGGCATTAATATGACAATATGGGAAAAAGGGACAGGAACCAAAGAAGATGTGGGAGGAGATAAACTGAGGTAGGGAGATAAAGAGGATTTCATCACAGTTTATAAAGGGCTGACCTTGTGAACAGCTGTGCAAAGTTTCAACTGTGAATCTTTCTTGACACCCCTACCCTCCCACTGGCATCCCGCTCACTGACAGCCAGACCACCTGGACCCAACATGAAAACCCTGCTCCCAAACTGCAAGCCATATAACACCAGGGACTCATATACAAACATGGCACCAGCAAACAACATGTTTGGACACTGCGAATGTGCAAACAAATGAAGAGATCTGTGATAAGACAAGCCAAATATAAATGAAGTACCATGTGCATCTATACGGCACACACCATTCATGTTATCTGCCACTACTAATGGCACTAAACATTATGACAAAATCTTGAAGTTTGAACAAGTTTCAGAAAACGCATTAGAAGGCCCACCCTAAACCACAGGTTGAGTCAAGTGAGGGCACCCAATCAATTTAATAAGGAATAACTGATGACGGGCTCATTGAATTATTAGAAAATAATAAACTCGAGGTGTACCACAAGGTGTACCAATGATTGTAAGATAATCGTCAGGTTTTTGCTCTCAAACTGCTTCTTTGTGCAGTATTAATTTCTTACACATCTCATCTGAAGCCTTTTTGTTTTTTGCTTTGATTTGATTGTGAAATAAATTATTCAGCGTAGGAACTACTTCAGCTCTGTGTTTATCTGAAAATAACTGTACACCTTAGACCTGCCTTTTTAAAATTGTTTTCTATTGGCAGTGAGCATTTTGTGCCAACACCATACTCTCCAGCACCAAGACCGCTTATACAGTGGTTGCCTAGCAACAAAAAAATGTGCAGTGTGCAGCTATTTTCTTAAGGCGCTTGTCTACCGAAGTGTTTTTGCCCTGCAGATATGCGAGCTAAGCATTTTCTTTCGGTTGAAAGGTTTGTAAAACACCGGCAACGTAGCCAGCTGCTAAGTATGTGCTTTATGCTCAGTGTTGAACACTGCTTTTTAAAAGATTTGACAATTGGAGAAGCAATTGAGCATTTTAAAATAACACTTGCATTTTTGCAGTGCAAATAACATTTCGGTGGACACATGCCCTTGAAGCCAACAATGCAGTGTGCCTTGCTTTGCAAAACTGAAAAGCATGTTCGGTGTGATCGGCCCCTTAGAATATTCATCAGTCAGTCAGAATCAAGCATTCAACAGTCCCGTAGTATAAACTGCTGTAAAGTATTATTTTATACTGGCCTATAGCAGCATCATTTCTACATACTAGTATATGCTATTTGAAAACCTGGATAGGGCGTCATGGTGGCGCAGTGGGTAGCACCATCGCCTCACAGCAAGAAGGTCGCTGGTTCGAGCCCCAGCTGGGTCAGTTGGCATTTCGTGTGGAGTTTGCATGTTCTCCCCGTGTTCGTGTGGGTTTCCTCCGGGTTTCCCCCACAAGTCCAAAGACATGCGGTATAGGTGAATTGGGTAAGCTAAATTGGCCGTAGTGTATGTGTGTGAATGAGAGTGTATGGGTATTTCCCAGTGATGGGTTGCAGCTGGAAGGGCATCCGCTGCGTAAAACATATGCTGGATAAGTTGGTTTTTCATTCCGCTGTGGCGACCCCAGATTAATAAAGGGACTAAGCCGAAAAGAAAATGAATGAATGAATGAAAACCTGCATAGGCTGTCCTGTTGTACTCTGAAAGTTTGAATGGGGCGAACGCTTGATACCAAGATGATATAAGATATGTCTAGTATTTTGTAACACCAACCAGAACAAATTAGATCCTCTTCTGTGTAATTTAATTATCTATTACTGATGAAATGACAACAGAGGGGAATATCAAAGAGGATTAGCCAATCAGACAGCCGTGAGAGTGAGAGAAAAACATCCAGAGAGTGAATGACAGAACATGTGTAAAAGAGAGGGCAAACATCTTCTGTTCCAGACATCCAGAGAAGACTGATAGAGAGACCCTCTGGCTCATTCCCAGCAGCCTTGAACTCCTGAGTCTCAGCCAAAAGCTTTCAGAGGGCACCCAACTACCCCCCAGCCCGCCTGAGGCCACCTGCCCACAAATAGTGTGTTTACGAACCTAAATGAAATGCTGTATTTCTAGGGAGACTTAGAGAGGAAGGAGGGCAGATAAGACTGAGATACTGTTGTTGGGAGTGAGGAAAATGTCACCATATATGTAAAAAAAGTTGTAAGGAGGATATGGCAAGAAAAAGGCAGAAAGAAATATCACATATAATATCAAATATAATCAAAAACACAGATACCATGGGAATATATCTATGAAGGTGACTTTTTTTTTGAAAGTCACTTACTGTATAGTGCACTTATTAAGTCCCTGGGAAAATCCAATGGGACAATCCCACGGGCTGTCCCTTTGTGGGTCTAACATTTGCAAACTTATGAATACTAGACCAGTTCCTCAATGACCCTGTCTTAAATTACACATTTGTTGTGGACTTGCTGTATTAAGGTTCATGAGGTAAAAGGTCAGGGCTGTTCTATTCTGCTACTGAAGTTCCAGTGTTCTGCAAACATGACAATCAGACCTACCTGGGACTTTCTAGAAATCTTGTAGATCCTAGACGAACTTGACTACTGGTTCCAGTGTGTTTTCCTAGTGTTGAAGCTGAAATATGCAAGAGAGTGGCCCTCCAGGAGAAGTACAAGACGCCCCTGCTAAAGAATATTTGATTCATGTTTTTATTGCAGAGTGCTTATGAAGAGTTTATACAGGTCTATGTCACAACACCCTTCCAAGTCCTGGAAGGACAACTATGTTAAAGGCACCGTTCACCTAAAAATCTTTATCTTTGTAACACAAATTAAGATATTTTGGTTGACCCTCCAGATAGCTCTCTGACCCTCCATACAGCAAGGGTCTCGAAAAGTCCAGAAAGGAACCAAAATTTACCTTATAATTTCTCTGAAACAAAGTGTAGGCACATCTGGGTTATATGTCAGCAGTGTGACATGCATACAGTGTACAATGCTCTCATGAATGCATGCCCTGACTTGAGGTAGAAAAGAAAAAATAAGTGAATATTATTCTCGGAGCTTCATAAAATACTGAAAGTCCTGTAGCTACTATTTGGCCCTGCAGGAACAAGAATAGGACATCCTTGCTAAGGGCTATATAATTTATTTTTTTATTGTAAAGAAAGCTTATGAAGAGTTCTTATGGGCCTATGCCACAACACTCTATCAAGGCTTGATAGAATGTATAGCAGAATTTAATCAAGTTGCTTCCTCCAGGCATGGAGAGGAGGCCTAGTGGTTAAAACACTTCAAAGTACTCTAGACAAGTTTAGGTTTCACAGGATCACATGGGAGATTAAGTAATGAATCCAGTCTGCATTGTGTCTCTATCCTTTTACCCCTTTACTTCCTCTACGAAAAAAAAAATGTACCAGGCAATGCTTATAGACAAGCAATCCCAAAGCTTTCAACAAGGGCCTTTTTTTTTTTTTTACAACTACCCACTTAAAGTACAAAAGACAAGTCTTTTCGTCTCATTAGGAGCTAAAATGATCTACCTGCGTCTTTGGTAGGGAAATTAAAGGCTGACCGTGCTGACAAAGTGCTGAGTATAAAAAGACCCAGTTAAACTTCCACATCATATCAATGTCTGCATAAATATTCCTGTAGATCTGACTGAGGCTGTGCCAAAGGAAAGTGCTGATTTGCTCCCAAATTCCTCTAAAGTGTGTCCAGGAAAAAAGGCAGGAGTGAAATTAAACTTGCTCTGCACACATTTATCCCTCCTCACCCCTCCCCCAAAAATGCTCCCTGTAATGGCTCTGGCCCATACTCCTTTCCGTAAATCAGAAAGGACAATGTATGCTCCAGCTGGGATATGTACGTGAGACAGATCACCATGAAGAGTGAAAGGTGTTTGCATGTTTCAGTGATGGACTGACTTAGTATGTGAAGGTGAACACAGACTTGGGCTCTTGTCTTCAATTATGTCAGTCTTGTTGACATAACCATTTTAAAGTGCCAAACTAATTCCAAGATTTCAAGAGCATTTGGACTTGGTCCTGTGGGTAACTTGGCAGGATGCCTGTAGAAAGAAGTCAGCAAGGATGATCATTAGCACCTTGCTGTACTCCTTAAAGTTTCCCTCTCTTCCATGGATTGTTTTTCACCTTGACAGTTTCCTCCCACCATTCACCCTGGTTAACCCACCATTCCACCAGATGTATATGCTTATTGACCAAAACCACCTGCTTTTTTTTTACAACTCTCCCACCACACACCTGTTGACTTTGGCCCGCAGTAAAAGACTGGAAACTGCCAATCATAGAAAAGACCAAACAAGTGGCCAATCAAAAACAGGTGCCATGCTATCCAAATGATATTTTTACAGAACTGTTGCCAGTCCTCTGTCAGTCCACTGGCAACTTATATTGTTATTGGTTTTCATCAAGACATGCTGTATTATGTTCAGACAAATCTTAAGGTAATAAAATTGCAATTTCATATGTTGTAAGCTCCTTGATGTTTACAAATTTAATCTAGAAAGAAAGAAAAAAATCTGTATGGACAAGCTTTATCAGAATGGCAACTTCACACTTTACTAACTGTTTCTTAGCCTCAACTAAAACTGCTAGAAAGGAAAATTGATAGAGTTTGGGACAGCATAGTAGAATGCAATATTGGATGCAACACTTATTTTGAAGTAAATATCTTGCTAATACAAGAATGTTGCTGTACAATATCCTGAACCCTATTGGGACAAAGTCAGCATTTGCAAACTCAACTTAACCGATACATTTTCAGACATACCCATTGTGCCATAGACAAGTATGTTCTTCTCAATTGAATAAGTGATTACACAACTGAATGTGCCAAATAATATGCGGTGATCCAAGAGCAAGTATTAAACTGCAGCCACCATGTACAATACGATATATTTCTAAGTCATAATTGGAGACTTTTCCTCACAGGAGTGTCACGTAACCATGTGAATAGACAGAACACGACTTTTTGGAAACTGTGACATCACATTACCATGTATCTAAAAGAAGAAGGAATAACTTCGCACATAAAAAGTGCATACTCACTGCATTCTTCTTAGATTTTGTTATGTACTGTATCCTGTGGCTGACTATGTTTGTTTACCCCGCCATATATATATATATGTTTTTTGGTTTGGAAATGCTGGTGATACATTTCAGTATAGAGAGACGGCTATCCAGAATCACCCTCTAACTGGTCTTCTGGACTATTGCGTATCATTCCCTGATTAGTCAAGCCCCTCTCATGTTACCATTACCAACTGGTACAGTATGCAGCAAGTATGGATGCCGGCAAAATATGTGTATGCCCAGTGAGCATGAATGGTCATGTATCATGCATTTTAGGGCTGGGACATACCAAACCAATGCCAAACAACAAGCACAGACAAAAAACACCTTTGTTGTCACCTTGTGTCGGCTCGTCTGGTTCCATAAGTGTCACTCATCATGGAGGGATTCGCTCATGCAAATACATCTTATAATCTAATAATCCATATTGTTTGCAAATATTTGTGACGTAGTGAAATTTCAGCTGGCCTATTTGTGTTCCTTCTTGACTTGATTTATTTACTATGTCACATCATTATGTCACACTCGCGGTCTGATTCGTTGCTGAATAATTAATCAGAGCTTTCTCTTAAGCCAAATCGATCCAACATTAACTCGACAAGAGGCAACGTGTGGAACACACCAAACCAACTAGCAGAACCAACACTTGTGTCCTGGCCCTTAAGGCTGATGCATACTTCTGCGTCAAATGCATGCGGATGTTCCAGGACAGCCTTTGCACAGTCACATCAGACAATGATGCACACCTAAAAAATAAAATAACTACACGTTGCAACGGCACATAGCACAATGTGATTGGTCACGTTGATGAGTGTTGGTGGGACTGAGAGCCATGGGAGAGAAGCGAGCTCACTGGAACAAATTTTTAACAAGTGTCGAGTCCTGTGGATGAGCTCCAGATGGAGACTTCTGTTTTATGTTTACTTTATGAATAAAGTTGTTGCAAGTTTGAGCTACTTCTACAGTAAGTTAGCGATACAGGTATTTTGCGAAAGATTACCCACAAAGAAACTAAACACAGAGGAATATAGAAACCCCACTACCTGCTAACGTTTTGTAAGTGTTATTGTCAGAGCAACACAATCAGAATGCAGAAGTATACATGTACGGCTATGTGCAAAGCATACGATCACCAATGATCTAGACCTTGCAGATCACTGGAAAACTTGCACGATCACCCGGACAATAAATCTGCCACTGATATGAACTACAAATCCCATCATGCACCTCACACACACCAGTTCCATTTCTCTCCCTGATTACACACACACAGCTGGAAGCTCATCATAGACTGATTACTAGGACTATAAAGACACCTCATTTACATACACTCATTGCTGAGTATTGTTTTTCTTGTTTATTTCCTGTAGCATTACAAAGTGTTCCATTGTCTTGCCTTGCCCTGTTTTCCGACCCTCGCCTTGTTAATTGTTTTATGTTGTTTGCTGCCTGAACTGATCTCTTTGCCTGTGACCCCAACTACTCTTTTGGATAACCTGCATGCTTCTGTCTGTTCCTGTTTGACCATTGCCTGCCTGACTAAGCTTTCAATAAACTGCATGTGGATCCTTAATTCCGTTATCCAGTATCCTACTGGTACACAATAACTGCAGAAGTACTATTCAACCTTTAGACTGTATGGTGTGGTTTTCTAAAACAAAGTAAAAACAACAGTCTGGACGAGAAGTGTTTTCATTCTAAAAAGGCATTTTAAAACAAAAATGTTCTTTTGTAAATGCAGTCTCAGTCTCTCTCACTACCCTCTGACATAAGACTAGACCCTGTCCCAGTTTCATAGGCTAGAGGCAGGGGAAGCACATTGGACATTTCACCAATCCATTGGAGGGCACCCCCACACACACATTCCCACCTCTAATCTGTATGTCTTTGGACTGGGGGGGAAACTGGAATATTCATTCATTCATTTTCCTTCGGCTTAGTCCCTGATTATCAGGGTTCGCCACAATGGAATGAACCACTAATTATTCCGGCATGTGTTTTATGCAGCGGATGCCCTTCCAGCCGCAACCCAGTAATGGAAAACACCCATACACTCATTCAGACACACACTCATACACTACGGCCAATTTTTTGTTCATCCAATACACTTATAGCGCATGTCTTTGGACAGTGGGGGACACCAGGGCACCCAGAGGAAACACACGCCAACACAGGGAGAATATGCAAACTCCACACATAAATGCCAACTGGCCCATTCGGGACTCGAACCAGCGACCTTCTTGCTGTGAGGCGACAGTGCTAACCACTGAGCCACCGCGCTGCCCTTGGAAACTGAAATAACTAACAGAAAACAATCCTGACATAAGAAGAACATACAAACTTCACAAGCTCGAAACCATGGATCAAATATTAAACATATACAGTGTATATTACAAAATTTGCATTGAGAACATCTCGTTGAACTCATAGTGACACCAGATGTCACTCTTACTTATTATTTACATTTTAGTTATAGATTTTTTTGGTTTTATGCAGTTCTTAAGTGTATCTACTGTATAGTTAAAAGCAAATAATTTGCCCTTATGTGAAATTGTAATTATTTTTCCATTTCATCCCAAGTGATGTTTAACAGAGCAAGGAATTTTTCACACTTTCCTATTATATATTGTCTTCAGGAGTTAGATGAATCAATTCTATAAAAAAATGACACCTATTAGTTAATGGTATTGAATTAAACCTCACTGTAAAGTGTCACTGTAATAACGTTCGATGGTCGCCTGGCCATCGGGAAGAAGGAGGCGGAGAACCGACGAACTTTTAAATAATTTATTAATAAAAGGGATGGCAGCTCCTCACGGAGACTGCCGTCAAACTGAAAGCAAAAGTAACACATAAGTGTCCAGGCCTGGACCTCTCTCCGCTTCCTCTGCCATCGTTCCTCCTCTTATAGTCCAGAGCTCCTTCCGTGGGATTCGAGGCCGGTGTGCGCCACAGGTGTATCCACTTACGCGCCGGCCTCATCCCGTTCCCACGGCTCTCGGCCCCGCCCCCTCACCACAGTCACCAATATCATTTTTGTGCACCTTTCAAAACTGCCTATGTCAAAGTGACAACTAAATATGTGTTTTATTTATTACATTATTTTATTTCATTCATGACATATTTAAATACACTCTAGGAATTAGGGCTGCACAATATATCGTTTCAGCATTGATATCGCAATGTGTGCGTCTGCAATAATCATATTGCATAGATATGCAATGTTGAGTTGATCGTTGCTTCAATGTTGATGCAGAGTTTAACCACAATGGAGTGAAATTTTATAATATAAGTATTCAGGCACAAAAATGTTACTTCAATTGGAAGTTTAATAAAGAATATATATATATTTTTTTTAAATAAAATTTTTATAGAATTTTTATTATTATATTAATAAGGAGCTAATTAGGAGTTTATTGAAGCAAAAGTCATAGTTACTTGTTTGCTAATATCAAGAATTGAACCTTAAAATAAAATGTTCTTCTTTCCAAATATTGCTATTCAATCATTTGGGGAAATTGTATAGATACAGTATATCGCACTATATATTGCAGAAAAACAAAATATCACAATGTCAGTTTTTTCCAGTATTTCACTACTTTTTCCAGTGAGTTCAGACTTTAGAGGAAGATCCTGTCTGAACCCTTAGCAAGCCTGCAGAACATGTTTGGGCTTGTTCTGAAACAGATACCAACACACACCTAAATTGTCAAAACACGTGAGTTGGAAAGTGAGACAACTGGACAGTCAGACACATCTTCAAAAGACTTAAGCTCCCAAAATGACTTCAGGCCAGCACTTGTCTAAAGTGGAGAACACCTGAATGTCTTTTACCAAAATTAAGGCCTTTTATTAAAACATGGAAGGTCATCGTCCACACCCTGACCTTTGGAAAAGCCCTAAGGGTTAAACCTGTCCTACTGACCCAGAAGTTCTCAACAAGCCCTAGAGTCTGTTCCTTCATGCTCAGTTTTCCTCAGTACTTTCCTTTATTTAACCTTTAGCCTCTTTTCATCAGAGCAGTGGAGAGTTCTCTTGGACACTTACACTACAGGTCAATAGATTAAAGGTCAATTAAGATTTTTTTTTTTCTGTTTGTTTCTAAAAGAAGCAGTGTTATATTATTATTATTATTATTATTATTATTATTATGACAGGGACACTGCCGTTTTGAATAGTAGTTTTTAAATTGTCTTTTTATTTTATTTTGTTTTCATGTTAATTATACTGTTTTTATGTTGATTGTAGGGCTGCACAATACATCGTTTCAGCATCGATATCGCAATGTGATCATTCGCAATAGTCACATCGCAGGATATGCATGATGTTAAGTTTGTATTATAATTTATCATTTTTCAAATTGTTTTAATGCCCGTAATTGTATAATGACTAAAAGCATTCAGGTGTAAGAAATTGTACCATTGTTTTGACCATAACTACGATAAATTTTATTGAATTACTTTTATTTTTATCATTCAGTTACTATACTTGAATACTGTTAGACTCGGGAAATGATAAAACACTTTATTTCAATTGTATCTTTTTCTTGATTGTATTTATAGATTGTTATACATAAAAATACTCACAACACATGCAAATACAGAAATGCACTGTAAATAGCACAGACAACAATGAAAATGTGTCGGGGGACCCCAAAATTTGATAGATTGTTTATTAGATTTTATGGAGATGCACTCCCACTGCAAAATCATCCTAATTGACTAACATTATACATTCTTTCCAAATAGAGATATTAAGTCATCTGGTGAAATTGTATTCATATCGCAATATATATATATCGCAAAATAAAAAAAAATATTGCAGTGTTAGATTTTTCCAATATCGCGCAGCCCTAGTTGATTGTGAACAATAACGTCATTCTTACTATTTTTATTTTTTATTATTTATAGGCAGTGTTGTGTAAAGTTATTTTTAAAAGCAATATATTGCAATCTTAAGTTACTTTTTTAAAAAAGTAACTAAATATGAAAGTAACTAAGAAACAGTATCAGTTTTGATACTTAAGATTAAGATTATAATATATTACTTTGGGGCTGCACGGTGGCGCAGTGGGTAGCACGTTCGCCTCACAGCAAGAAGGTCGCTGGTTCGAGCCTCGGCTGGGTCAGTTGGTGTTTCTGTGTGGAGTTTGCATGTTCTCCCCGTGTTGGCGTGGGTTCCGTCCGGGTGCTCCGGTTTCCCCCACAAGTCCAAAGACATGCGCTATAGGTGAATTGGGTAAGCTAAATTGTCTGTAGTGTATGTGTGTCAATGAGTGTGTATGGATGTTTCCCAGTGATGGGTTGCAGCTGGAAGGGCATCCGCCGCGTAAAACATATGCTGGATAAGTTGGCGGTTCATTCCGCTGTGGCGACCCCAGATTAATAAAGGGACTAAGCCGAAAAGAAAATGAATGAATGAAAGAATCAATATATTACTTTTAAAAGTAATTTTACCCAACACTGTTGTTGGTCAACTAAACTGAAATTAGAAGTATTTCCTTGTATTTTTTTTATTTTTTATTTCATTTATTTCAGTTAACATTTCATTTAGGTAACAATTCTTCTTTTCAGCTTCATAGTTTTAGTTCATTCAACTTTAATAACCCTACAAATTAATCTCTACTGCTAGAGTTCATTTATTTGCTCACAAATAATCAAATATTAATATATTAATTTATAATAAATATAATCAAATATGGGTGGCGCGGTGGCGCAGTGGGTAGCCTCACAGCAAGAAGGTCGCTGGTTCGAGCCTTGGCTGGTTCAGTTGGCATTTCTGTGTGGAGTTTGCATGTTCTCCCCGTGTTCGCGTGGGATTCCTCCGGGTGCTCCGGTTTCCCCCACAGTCCAAAGATATGCGCTATAGGTGAATTGGGTAAGCTAAATTGTCCGTAGTGTATGTGTGTGAATGAGAGTGTAAGGGTGTTTCCCAGTGATGGGTTGCAGCTGGAAGGGCATCCGCTGCGTAAAACATATGCTGGACAAGTTGGTGGTTCATTCCGCTGTGGCGATCCCTGATGAATAAAGGGACTAAGCTGAAGGAAAATGAATGAATAATCAAATATTATTCAAATTTTAAAACTGTTTTCTGTTTCTCTTTCTCTTTTTGAAAATCAGTCTTTTAATTATTTGTTGCTCACTAAATATTTATTAGTGTTATAAATGTTGAAATCAATTTTTCTAATTAATACTTTGTGTAATGCTTAATTTGTAATTGATGTTGCTGTTCTTGATCATTCAGTCATTTATTTTCCTTCAGCTTAGTCCCTTTATATATCAGGGGTCGCCACAGCGGAATGAACCACCAATTTATCCAGCATATGTTTTACACAGCGGATGCCCTTCCAAGTATGCAACCCAGTACTGGGAAACATCCATACACACTCATTCACACACATACACTACGGCCAATTTAGCCTATTTAATTCACCTATGCCCACATGTCTTTGGACTGTGGGGGAAACCGGAGCACCCAGAGGAAACCCACGCCAACAAGGGGAGAACATGCAAACTCCACACAGAAATGGCAATTGACCCATCCGGGACTCAAACCAGCGACTTTCTTGCTGTGAGGTGACAGTGCTAACCACTGAGCCACCGTGTCGCCCTTGTTCTTGATCATAATATAATACAAATTTTAACTACTTTTGATTGAAAGAGAATATATTTGTATATCTATGCATACATTTTTAATAAGTTTAATGCATTCTTTGTCAGTTGATTAATTTATTGGATGATAATAAGTAATAAAATAATAATAATACACTAACCACAAACTTTTAAAATGATAATGCATTACTGTTTCCATAAGAATGCTAAGCTATGGACATAGTATATAGCCTACTGTGTAGTGTAGATCACACTTGAAAATAGAATACAGAAATAACAGACACTTATGCAAGTATACAACTTATACAAAGTACAGTATTTCCTGATACATTTCCTCTTCTATAAAATATAGAATGTAAAGTATACATAATATCACAAGCCAGACTTGAACCTTCATCACCCACTTGAACAACACAGCACAATGTTCACAAAAAAAAATATGTACCAAAGTCCAGACATTTCCTATAGAAAAAAGAAAAGTTTTCCCCCTTGCTCCTTGGTTTTCTCCTTAGAGGATCATCACATCTGCAGAGCTTGTGCAACTGAGATGACCTCATGCGCCATGTTTTTAAATCAAAACTCCATGAAAACACCATCAACAAGTTCAATAAATAGCTACTACTAACATAAAATCAGACGTAATGATGAACAGAGCCACAAATTAGCCTATTTACTGAGTGCCAGCGTTGATACATTATATCTCCAGCCCAACAGCTCCGACACGCCAGAGATAAACTAAAATGATTGCAGGTTGAGACTGTTAAAATAAAAAGCTGGCAAGACTACACAGGTGCAGGATGACAAATCAGACTCATTACGGCAGGCCGACACTGATGGGAACATCACATTGTTTAACCATATTCCCACGGTGCGATGAGATTAAACTTTATTAGCAGAGCTGCTTTCTGTTAGAAGGCGGCAGGAGATTCACAGTGAATGATGAGGCTCTGAGAAACATCAACAGATGCTTAATGCTGGCGATGAGGATCAGGACATCATCACATTTGATTCGTCAGGATTTGTAGTGTGTCCTGAGACTAAATAGACACGTTCCAAAAAAATATAGCGAGCATATGTGACCCTGAACCTCAAAACCATAAGTCATAACTGTCAATGAAATTTTTGAATTTGACATTTATACTGTACATCACCTGAAATCTGACTAAATCTGGAATCTGATATGGGTTTTAAAGAATAATCTAATTACTGAGAAAATCACCTTTAAAGATGGCCAAATTAAATTAATATATTTACAATAGGAAATGTTAAAATAACAAAATATCTCCAAGGAACATGATCTTTATTAGGGGTGTGAACCTACACTGGTCTCACGGTTCGGTTTGGTTACGATTATCATGCCATCGATTCGGTTCAATTCGATATCTCAGTGGATCACGGTGCATTGACGATGCTTATACACAATTATATTTTTTTCTTCACAACACAAGAAAATTTTTTATTAAAATGTAAATATATTTATATGTTACTTGTAATACAATTTTGTCCTTTAATACAAGCAGTAAGATATATGAGCTGTACCTTTAATTTTACCTGCTCAAAGAAAACACTCTTTTTGAATGTTTTAAACAGAACTCAAATACATGCACAGAAGAAAACTTTTATATTTTTATACCTTTATATAAGCATTTATAGCGAATAAACTAATGTAAATATTATCCCGCTTGCTTTCTGACCGTTATCGAGTGAGTTCTTAAATGCCCAGATTGGTCATTGTGTTCACGCGCTCAATGGAAAGGGCTCTTCACTGATGACACTGAAGAATAGCCGCGGTTCAGTCTGTGCGCATAATGTGTGGGTTATCACAGCTAATCCGTAATATACGCGGTGGAGAAAACTCCCTCTACAGACATACTCGTGTCTGGATCCACAAGTATTGTGTAACAGCCGAGAGGAGAGGAAAAGTTACGTTACAAACATGCCAGCAATTCAAAGGTCCAAAGTGAGACAGATAGAGAGAGATGGACTTTTACAGCTTTCATTTTCTTCCCAACAGTAAAATAGGGGTTCTAGGTTCTGCTGTACCTTCAGTGTCAGTGAAAGATAAAACTCACAAGCAGTGAATTGTGCACAGCTGTCTGTTTTCAAGTAATTGGAGCATTTTAATTACTCCCCCTTGCATCCTTTGCCATAGTATTCTACCGCGACATAACACATATGAGATAAATGACGTCAGTACGTAATAACCGATTATGATCTATTACTGAACCGATACCGAATTGTCCGCGTCTGCATCGCGGTGCATTGAAGAAACAAAAATTTTTTACACCCCTAATCTTTATGCTTAATATGCTAATGATTATAAAAGTCTATAATTTTAACTTCATTATTCATTTTTTTTCCTTTGGCTTAGTCTCTGATTTATCAGGAGTCACCACAGCGGAATGAACCTCCAACTACTCTGGCATATGTTTTATGCCACGGATGCCCTTCAACCTAGTACTGGGAAACTAATTTTTACTTTAATTGAGATTTCTTACAAGCGTTGTGCATTTTCTTTGGGTCATCGTGAGCCATTGCAGGAAAGCAAATTTGAATTTAGCAGCTGATTACATGACTCACTGAACACTCTAATCACATTGGTGTGAGCATAGAAAGTGTTAAATTAACCTAAATGATATACCAAAATATACCAATGTATGCACAGCTAGGGTGAATTGCTCTGTGAACATGTGCTTCGAATTGATTTTTAGTTTCACCGCAGTCAGAAAGAAACAGAGCAGACAAACAAGAACAACAACAAACTACTGAAGACTGAAAAGACACTATACATATTGACGGACGCTTGTGTGAAGGGATTAAAGGATACAACAAGTACCAAAAAAATTTTTTACACTATTTTTGAAGTTGCTTGCAGGCACTGAATAAGAATAAATCTTTAAAAGGGTGGTCCACTACGATATCATATTTTACACTGCAGTTCATGTGCAATGTAGCTGTGTGAAAATAAACAACATCTCTGAATGTAATATGCTCAAAGTTCAATGCAAAGGGACACATAGGCTTTTTACAGAGTTAGCTTAGCAAAGCCTACAGAGAAAGAAGTTTGGGGACTACAAAAAATACATCCAGGTTAATGGGATCATAAACCCTTCAGTTTATACACATACACCCCTCGCAGCAAAGGAACGTGGCCAGAGGCACTGTAACGTTATAGCAGAGAAAGTTAAAATGCTGTCCAAACCCTGCTATTTCCACAGAGCTTGTTCTGTTTCTGTATTTGGGCTTCCAAAGGACATGACACAAAGAGAGAAGCGCTTACAATTTAATTTAAATTTTGTTCCAGAGAATTATAAAAAAAACGATATAGCTCTAGCATTTGACATAGGACAGCTTCCAGAATCTCTCCCAGTTCAGTGCTGGATTCAGCTAAAAACTTCTCAAAAAAGGAGCAGTTCCAACCATAATAGAAGAAGCTGTCGTTTGTGAGCCACAACCTGTAAGTATTTTTATTTGTTAAAATTGATCTATCACATGCATAGTTTCTAGCATTAACGCTATGTTGTAGCAAGGACATAAACAAGGATGTAAACAACGGGAAATGCTGTTTGGCGCTGCTAACAATTTAGCTACAAATTCATATTTATCCGTCAAACCCCTGTAAACATCCACAATCTTCACCAGCGCATGAATTGTCTCTCTATGCGGCCGCTTTCCATGCATTCTACATCTCAAATAACTAACTCGCAAAAGATTTGTGAACGTTTCATATTACTTACACATGCTTATTCCCAATATATATGAAAGACACTTGTCAGATTTTATTTTAGAGAGCAGGCATGAGGTTCAGCTGTGTCCTCCTCATTTTCTGTCTAATTCAGGCTCGAACTGCTGCGGCTAAGAGTTGCTCTGACTGACAGTATTTACACAATGGCACAGCTCGTGCTAGTAGAGGCGTGGCACTTCCTGCTGATGTGGAGCCGATCTATGAATCACAGCACATTATGTTACCTGACCAATCAGAGCCTCTTGAGGGAGGGCTTTCCGAGGAACTAGAAAACAAGACAGTCGTTTTCATGTTAGCTGAGTAGCAGTATATAATTAAAGTAAGATATATGAAAAAATAACATGATTTTTTACAAATGAAGCATGAGCACACATTGCTTTGCACCCCATAAACACAACCAAGCCTTAAAAATGCACCCCTTTAAAGTGTGCATTTGTTTAGTGCACGAGTTCATGTATGCTATTAAAGAAGTATACTTTGAAGTCCTGAGCGTTTGCATGTGTTAAAATAAAGTATGCTTTGGGCTTTAAATTTCATATATTACACACATCTGATAAGAATTCCTCTCTTCCACCTTAGTAGAAAGTCTCTGAGCGAGTGAAAACAACGCTCCACAAAGTCACTAGGGCAGTTCTCTCCAGCCCGCATCAGATAGCCAGACTATTTTAGTGCTGTCTAGTCAAAGTATACATTGGGGCCAGTGAACTTGTGTACACTGGGGGTGGTGAAGAGAGAGACGGGGCATATCAGGAGACTCAGTTCACTTTCGGAGATTGACACTGGGGTTCTGGCAGGATTATCATAACTAGTCCGGGCCGGGGCTGTTTGTAAAGACAGTGGAAGGCAATGGACTTGTTATACAGAGGGACAAGAGCAGACTCGAGGGCCTCTGTAGGGTAACGTAAGCCTTACGGAGTCAACGGATCCTGACAGCCAATGCTACCACAAAAGGACAAAATGCCTGGCTGTTGAAACAAACCTTCCTCGTGTGTTACGAGGCGGATTAGAGCTCGTGTGACAGACGTGGGTGGAGTATTATGGCGGAGGACAAGGCCGCAGTGTTGAGGAATGTGTGTCCCCTTCAAGCCGAGGAAAAAAGAATGTGGGCAGTAAGCCTTTCCTGCAGAGAGGGTCAAAGGTCAAAACACCCCAAAGCCAAATGAGCTCATTTGTGCGAGCAATCAAATGTTAAACTCTGATGTGTACCACAATGGGTTAACAAAAGCACTGGGGTGAGTCATAATGCAGGGTTTATCAGTGCTAAACATCCTAATCTTGGCCTAGTCCTTACTATTCATGCTAATGATTTATAACCTCACAAATGTGCCAGAGAATTATCTCTTAAAGGGATAGTTCACCCAAAAATGAAAATAGAAAAACACCCAGATAAAGGTGACTTTTTTCCTTCTTTAAAACTGTAAAGAAGATTTTCAGCTGAAACTATGATCATTGGTGATTCATTAGTTTCAAGTCAGCAAATAGTGACACCTTGAGAGTTAAAAAAACATTAAGAGACTTCGCTGAGGGCTTATGAAGTGAAACAAGCAGTCTGTGTAGGAAAACAACAACATTCACAAGACCCAACAAACTTGTGGTCATGTTTAGTGTACTTGTATTATAAATTTGTGTACCTGTTGTTTTTGCTATTGTAACAGTACCAGAAAGCCTAGGGACATGTGTTGCGAATTAGCTACAAGCATTACGGTACAAGAATAAGGCTGTTATTTCAGTTTAATCTGTTTATTATTGTATCTGTCACTAACAAATAAAGCAATAAATAAATTAATAATGTTCTACTGAATAAACAAGTCACCCACAACTTGGATGGCCAGAGCGGGAGTAAATTAACAGCAACTTTTGGGTGAACTATCACTTTAGCCACTTAGCATTACAGTGTTCTGCCTATGATACACTGAGCCATTAGTTACAGAAATCCAGGAATGCTAAGGGGATAAGATCTGGGCTTACTTGTTGTTAGGCACATTTTCACAATCAAAATACAGGCATTTAAGACAATTATGTGGCTGGCTGCAGTTCACTTAATCTCCACCGGTGTCACTGATAGCAAGTTTTCTGAATTTTACATTTTGTTACTTTATATATTCAGTTACCTAGGACTCTAAAAAGCAATCTTATAAGATTAGTTCACATGATAATTAAAATATCCTGAATATTAACACCATATTTATGAAAGATGTTATGTCGTTCTTCAGTCTTTTTGAGGAAAACCTTCCAGGTTGTTTTGCCGTACAGTGGACCAGGTTAACACAACCTGGTATTACACAAACGCTCCAATTAGTAGGGGTTGTGTAGAGCCCTTTGAAGCTGCATTGAAACTGCAGTTTTAACCATCAACCTTTTGTTCCCCATTGAAGTCAAATGCTGTATATGGAGAAAAATCCTGGAAAGTTTTCCTCAAAAACCTTATGTTATTTCTAAGATGAAAGAAAGCAGTTCAGGCTCAAGGGAAATAACGGCCTCAGTAAAATACATTGTACATTTAGTTACAAGTTTCAGATGACAAATCCACTAAAAGACCTAGACCTAGAACCTAAACAATAGTGTTTTCAAAAGCAAATGCTAGAGAAAAGTGCACTGCGAACACATAATTTTACCTTGATTTTACATAGCTTTTATCTTTTTTGTGGAACTGTGCTTCACGCGTGCGATCTGCATCACAAGTACAAGACAGTAGACCTACAGAGCAAACTGATGTCATTATGTTTTTTTTGTTGTTGATGTGGTATATATTTGGTGTTTTGCAAAGAACTACACTAAAATAATCCTTTATTCGATGATATTATGTCCCAGTAAATATCATTAGTGTGAAAAGGAACAAAAGTTGTCATCATCAAACTGCCCTATACTGTTCATTTTACCTAGAAACTGGAGTCAAACGAATGTTGAAGTACGTTTTTTTTGTGATTTGACGAAAGTGTAAGCTGAATCCCGTATTTCCAATGAGCCTGTGTTGAAAGAAATACATGAACATCTGGCATGACATGGCGGTGAGTAATTTATCAGTAAATTTTAATTCTGTGTGTGCAAATTCTTGAACTGATTGTTTTCTGTAACTGTAGTTGACACATGTCTGTGTTCAGTGTAATAGACAGTTTAGACAGAATTAATTTTTACTTCAGAAATGCAATGGGCAGAGCAATGGGGAAACAACACATGGCCTCAAGATGCTAGACCGCCATCACAAACACAATGGTGACTAAATTATCAAGAAATTTTTATTCTGGTGAGAACAGATCATCTAGCTGCTTGTTTGCATGTAAACAATTATAAACTGACCTCCTATTAGAACAGATGTTTTTAGCAGAGACCAGACACTTATCTGCAGATATGTCCAAATGTCTACTAAATACAAAACAAGCAAGAATCCACTCTTTAAAGCTTTCATTTTAAACACTGATGAATCATACGCAAGTAATGGCCATGATAAAGAGAAAAATGTCACACTTGACATAGGACAGGAGGCTGACTCACGCTTTATTGAAAATGCTGACTCAAATGAGAAACACATCATTCCTGTTAGTGGATCCCATGTGGGAACGGGAAAATCTGGAGGTGGGGAGTGTCAGAAGTTCACCCTCTGATTCACAATAAAACTCCCACAACACTGGGACGACTTGACCCCGTTTGTCCTTCTCTTGTTTTTCTACATTTCCAACATTAAAACCTCCTGTTGCCTTAGAATTGTGCATAAACAGACTTCCCTTCTTCACTAGACCTCTAAAATAAAGCAGCTAAATTTAGTTTCAATCCTCAAATATATTTTGCATGATGAAACAAACTCAACTTCATCACAAACTCTGTGAATATCTGGGGTTTCCTTCATCAGTGTGCATCAGTGTGATCATTTGGTATCAGAAGTGGCTTATATGAAAGGCAAAGGCCTCTAGATTATGCTTATTTTACCAAAATAAAATATGATTATGCCTTGATATTTGATTAGGACAGGGGGCTGCACGGTGGCGCAGTGGGTAGCACGTTCGCCTCACAGCAAGAAGGTCGCTGGTTCGAGCCTTGGCTGGGTCAGTTGGCATTTCTGTGTGGAGTTTGCATGTTCTCCCCGTGTTCGCGTGGGTTTCCTCTGGGTGCTCCGGTTTCCAAAAGTCCAAAAACATGCGCTATAGGTGAATTGGGTAAGCTAAATTGTCCATAGTGTACGTGTTTGAATGAGTGTGTATGGATGTTTCCCAGTGATGGGTTGTAGCTGGAAGGGAATCCACTGCGTAAAACATATGCTGGATAAGTTGGTGGTTCATTCCGCTGTGGCGACCCCAGATTAATAAAGGGACTAAGCCGAAAAGAAAATGAATGAAATGAATGAATTAGGACAGTAAGGTCTGACTTTGCTTAGACCAGTGGTTCCCAAAGTGGGGGTCGCAAGACAATAAAGAGGGGTCCTTTGATTTCCAAAAATATCATAAATCTTATTAAACTATTAAAATGACCATATTTTATCCATAACCTACATTTTAACCTACAGAAGATAAAATAGTATTTAATAGTTACATTAAAAAAAACATGGAAATAAAAAGCCTTTAAAAATCTTTTTTCCATTGGATTGCGACCCGTGGGGTTATTAAACTAGATTAAATTAATTAAAAAAACTAGATACAGCAATAATGTTAGTTGCAGCAGATTGATTTTACAGCACAATGTTTAATTTTGACACCTTTACGGCACTCACATACATTAAAAATAAAGGCCACAACTGAACATAGAGGACGATGTCCAAGTGGTGGTCTCCAAAATTAAGCCAAGAAAAGTCTTTAGCTGTAAACATTGTGCCCACCATTCTCATTAAGTGAGGTTAATATTAAATTAAACAAATGAATAATGACTATAAAAAAAATGATATGGTTGTTAGGCTGTTGCACTTTTTTTGTCAATAAGCCCGTTTATATAGTTTCTACTGGTGTGTGTCCGGGGATAGTGGGGGTCGCGAGTCACTGGAATTCTTTTTTTGGGGGTCGTGAGCTAAAAGGTTTGGGAACCTCTGGCTTAGATTAGTCACTAAACAGAAATAATGTGCAGTATAGAATATTAAGTCATGGTGCAGTGGAAAAACAAATAATATTGTGTATGACTCCCATTAATTTGGAGGACTGCATCCATACATCTCTGCAATGACTCAAATAACTTATTAATAAAGTCATCTTGAATGGCAAGAAAGCATTCTTGCAGGACTCCCAGAGTTTATCAAGATTCTTTGGATTCATCTTCAATACCTCCTCCTTCATCTTACCCCAGACATGCTCAATAATGTTCATGTCTGGTGACTGGGCTGGCCAATCCTGGAGTGCTATCCTGTTGAAGAATTTGCCTTCTCCTGTAGTTTGTACTGTAATGGGCAGCACAAATGTCTTGATACCTCAGGCTGTTGATGTTGCCATCCACTCAGCAGATCTCTCGCACGCCCCCATACTGAATGTAATCCCAAACCATGATTTGTCCTTCACCAAACTTGAATGATTTCTGTGAGAATCTTGGGTCCATGCGGGTTCCAATAGATCTTCTGCAGTATTTGTGCTGATTGGGATGCAGTTCAACAGATGATTCATCGAAAAAATCTACCTTCTGCCACTTTTCCAAATGATCAATAGAAGTCAAGTTATTATTTGTTGCTCTAACAACTGAGACCGACAACAAGACTTTTGTCAGGTAGTGTATTTTCTAATGCTTAAAGTGTTTTTAGCAAGACAATATTCATAAAAGATAAAGCAGCATATTCTTATTGTACATGTGTTTGGGTGTGTGCTTGTGTTGGAGTGTGCATGTGTATGCTTTTGTGGTGTAAAAATTGTTTTATAGCTGGCCAGTCAAAATTGACCCATAAGGCCCTTCATAAAAAAAACTATGAAAACAGTAAATGATTCATTTCTTTCTAATGCTGGGGTAATTTCAAAAAAATAAAAAAATAAACAATGGGTTTCTTTTCTGCTGTTAAAATGTTGATCCATAAGTCAACAGCAGGGTTAAATAGTTGATCCAAGATGTTTTAGGAAGGTTTTTAGGTATACATCTTCAACAAATCTGTCTCCTAATTTCTACTCTCTCTAATAGATTTCTAATTCTTTGCTGGAAAAGGTTGATCTGAGTACCATCACGTCATTTGTTGGGGCTGTTCAGTTTTCAGTGACTCACCATACATCTTTCCTTCATCTGAGAGGATGATCTTTCTGCGGCCACAGGGTGGATAAATGGCCAGAGCCTCCTGGAAACTCTGTTCGATGTCAGGGCTCCAGACGCCCTCCGCATCCCCGTCCATTCCGGTTTTGTCCATCCCGTCCACCTCATCCTCCTGGCCCTCCTCCGGGCTCTCGCTGGTGCTCCACTCGTTGGCTGCAATGGTGGCGGCTCCACCTGGGCCCCTGCGTGAGCCCTTACACCCAGCACTGAGAAAGAGCACAAACAGAGTCACAAATAGTTCATGCAAAATATTGAATGCTGACATTTAAAAATGAAAACTATTTTTTATTTAATCACAATTTTATCACAAAATAGGTGTGTTAAATAAAAAATAAAAATCTATTGGTTTTCTAAAGGCATGTTATTTATCTTATAGTGAACGATTCATCAAATGACAAATTTGATCTTGTAATTTCATGGTGAAACAAAAGACAATTCACACAGAATATGTACTTCATGTTTAATCTTTTTTTAAGTTGCCTCTAACATTTTTGATGATTTTTTCAATTAAATTTGACGGCCCTCAGAATATTTTCTGCTATGAATATATGATCATATTATATATCAAAATAAAGTCTCTGCTTTTAAACAACAACAACGACGGAAAAATAACTGTCTATTCTATGTTCATGTGGTCATGTTCTTTAAAGTACTTGAAAGCCACACTTGAGTAAAAGTACAGATATTCATTCATTCATTCATTTTCTTTCGGCTTAGTCCCTCTATTAATCTGGGGTCGCCACAGCGGAATGAACCACCAACTTATCCAGCATATGTTTTATGCAGCGGACGCTCTTCCAGCTGCAACCCATTACTGGGAAACACCCATACACATTCAATCACACACATACACTGCGGACAATTTCGCTTACCCAATTCACCTATAGCGCATGTCTTTGGACTTGTGGGGAGAAACCGGAGCACCCGGAGGAAACCCACGCGAACACAGGGAGAACATGCAAACTCCACACAGAAACGCCAACTGACCCAGCCGAGGCTCGAACCAGCAACCTTCTTGCTGTGAGGCGACAGCGCTACCCACTGCGCCACCGTGTCGCCCAAAGTACAGATATCTTACTAGAAAATGAGTTTGGTAAAAGTCAAAGTCCCTGTTTAGAGTAAATGTAGACTATTTAAGAAATGAAAGTAAAAGTACACAAAAAAAGAACCAGAAAACTGGCAAAAACTAAAAATTTGAAGTGGTGATTTGTTCCAAAATGTTTTATGCATTGTTTCAATTTTGCACATAAATCTAATTCACATATTTGGACGGAAACATAGGTAATGACTGTGTGATTTGGTAAAATTTTAACTTAAATTAAGAGCTCACTGTAAAATACGTTTGTTTTGTAGAATAAACACCTAAATTTAGGTTTGTTTCTCAGAGAAACTATTGTGTGGTTTCTGAAGATTTAAAATGACTGCATAAAAATTATATGAATTACTATATTACTGCTTTGTAAATGATTTGAATTACTATTATATTGCTATGGTTTTCTTCTTGTTTTAATCATGAATGCTGTACTACGGTGGCCGAGAGAGCTTAATGTGCTGCAATTTAAGAAAACACTCGCAATTACAAAAAATGCCTGCAAATTAAGAAAAAATCTTCATGCGTTTGACAGCACACGTGCTGCAAATCCATACGCAAACACATAAAAAAGCACTGCATTTTCACACAATGGAAACAATTTACGGAAATGTGCTGCATTTTAACACAACGCAAACAATTTACGAAAACGTGCTGCATTTTCTCATGACGCAAACAATTTACGAAAACACACTGCATTTTCACACAACGCAAACAATTAACGAAAATGTGCTGCATTCTAACACAACGCAAACAATTTACGAAAACACACTGCATTTTCACACAACGCAAATAAATTAATAAAACACGCTGCATTT
>CAIGQV010019951.1:472047-480834 GCA_903798115.1 Danio jaintianensis | reverse complement strand
CAAATAAATTAATAAAACACGCTGCATTTTCACACAACGCAAATAAATTAATAAAGCACGCTGCATTTTCACACAACGCAAACAATTTACAACAACACGCTGTATTTTCTCACGACACAAACAATTTACGAAAATGCGCTACATTTTCTCACAACACTTGCAAAAACAACAAAACACAACAGAAATGTTTCAAGGGGACACAAAAACATGACGAACACCACTGTGCCGTGACTATTGTTCAATGAAGTTTTGTTTGTTTAATTTAACATCCTGATTCCCTTCTCTTTTGTATTTTATTAGCCTAAATAACCATAACCTAAATAGCCGGGTTTGTCACGTTTTAGGGTCCCCTTGAAACATTTCCTTTGTGTTCCATCCTATTTGAAAGTGTTTTAAGAAAAAGCAGCACGTTTTTGTAAATTGTTTGTGTTGTGAGAAAATGCAGCGCGTTTTTTAAAAATGTGTTTGCTTTGTGAGGATTTGTAGCACGTGTGCTGTCAAACAGATGAAGATCTTTTCTTTGCTGGCGTTTTTTTGTAATTGCACGTTTGCTTAAATTGCAGCACATTAAGCTCTCTCAGCCACCGTACCATACAGTCACAAAACTGTATGAAAACAACTTCATGATGATTCTTCATCATATCTAACTTTGCGTTTCTGAAAGCAAAAATGACGGTGGCCGAGAGAGCTCAACACGCTGCAACTTAAGCAAACACATGCAAGTAGAAAAAATAATAATAAAAATAGCAAATTAAGAAAACATCTTCATTGGTTTGACAGCACAAATGTTGCAAATCCTCACAACACATGCACATTTGATCTAAAAATAAAGTTGACTGAGTTAGAACATTGTATTTGTATTATGTTGTCTTTTCTATTAGATACTAAAAGTTCCTCAACAATTTTTACAATTTAATTCTTGTATGAGATTTATTTGACCTCGTTTTAACAGATAATGAAGCATTTAGAATTTATTTTCATTAAGCTTTAAATTATATTTAGTTGAGTATATTAAAGTTTATTTAGCTATCTTATATGGGGCAGCGCGGTGGCGCAGTGGGTAGCGCTGTCGCCTCACAGCAAGAAGGTCGCTGGATTGAGCCTCGGCTGGGCCAGTTGGCATTTCTGTGTGGAGTTTGCATGTTCTCCCCGTCTTCGCGTGGGTTTCCTCCGGGTGCTCCGGTTTCCCCCACAGTCCAAAGACATGCGGTACAGGTGAATTGGTCAATTAAGCTAAATTGTCCGTAGTGTATATGTGTAAATAAGTGTGTATGGATGTTACCCAGTGATGGGTTACAGCTGGAAGGGCATCCGCTCCGTGAAATATATGCTGGATAAGTTGGTGGTTCATTCCGCTGTGGCGACCCCAGATTAATAAAGGGACTAAGCCGAAAAGAAAATGGATGAATGAATAGCTATCTTATATAATAATGTTTCACAGTTAATCGTCAGTTTATTTAGCCTTCTAATATGCAAAAGACAAAAGATTCATGTACCTGTAATCAGGGTGTTAAAATATATATATTTTTTAAATAAAATATTTTAAACGAAGCAAATCCCAGCCAGGTCCGTCACTTTTTCAGTTTATTCCCTTTAAACATTTCCATTGTGGTCCCGCTGGTCTGTGCTGTTTACATGTGTTGTAAGCATTTGCAGCACATTTTCTATTTGCGTTTGTGTTGTGAGGATTTACAATATGTGTGCTGTCAAACCGATTTGCTGGTGTTTTTTATTCTGTTTGCATTGTTTTTTTAAAGTTGCAGCGCATTGAACTCTCTTGGCCACCGTAAGAAATGCAGGTTTGGAAAGACTCACAGTCAGCCATCTTTAGCTGCCGGTTCTAGACTGTCTTACAATAATTGGTTAATTGAGACGGCTCAAGACCAATGGGAGGGTTGACAGTAACTATCATTCCAGATGGTGTGACCATGAATTTCCCATCATAGCTGGAGCTTCTCCCAACCCTACATTAAATAAAGGATCGTGCAGGATCATATCACCCTTTACATAAGCCCTGTCAATCAGTTCGTCCCATTATGCGATGGCGGAAAGTGGAGAATTGGAAAGGAAAGACAAAATGGCTGTCGGAGCGGAGGACACACTGAGCTGCCGAGCAAGGCGCCAGATTTTTCAGACTCCTAATGTCAAGTGAAGTTCAGGTGACGAGATATCAGATTTTCAAGGCCATGCTTTACAGCTTTCGTGAGCTGCAGAGTATTAATAGCGCTGGAATTGAAAATCAAGATAACCTACTGAAGGCACTGATAAATTTCCTTCAGTGTCAACAAGACGGGCTGAGCGAGACTGGCTGCTCTCACGGCTGTTCACAAATATGTTTTTTAAACTGATTTTTCAATATGCTTGAATTATATATCAGCTTTTATTTTTCTTTATTCAATATTTATGTAATATTATGCAAAAACCATATTTGGTCAGAATGATTTCCAATTGCAATGGTTAAAAAAGCAGCATGCTTCTCAATTTTATACTACTAACAAAAACATATTTAAAGGCATATAGTTCACCCAAAAATGCTCCATTCTGTCATCATTTACTCTTTTTTTTTAATCTTTATGATTTTATTTCTTCTGTTGAACAGGAAGTAAGATATTTTTAAGAACGTTGGAAACCTGTAACCACTGACTTTAATAGTATTTGTTTTTTCCTACTATGGAAGTCAATGGTTACAGGCAGAGTGCGAATTATATATTGACAATCAGGGGGGTCAACTTTTTCAGTAATGTTATTTTGTGTAATACATGTTTCATTTCTTTCTTTTCGGCTTAGTCCCTTTATTAATCTGGGGTCGCCACAGCGGAATGAACCGCCAACTTATCCAGCACATGTTTTACGCAGAGGATGCCCTTCCAGCTGCAACCCATCACTGGGAAACATCCATACCCCTTCACACACATACACTACGGACAATTTTAGCTTACCCAATTCACCTATACAACATGTTTTTGGACTTGTGGGGGAAACCGGAGCACCCGGAGGAAACCCACGCGAACACGGGGAGAACATGCAAACTCCACACAGAAATGACAACTGACCAAGCCGGGGCTCAAACCAGCGACCTTCTTGCTGTGAGGCGATTGTGCTACCCACTGCGCCACCGTGCTGCCCTAATACATGTTTCAGTGAATCAAATTAAATGACATCTATTTTATTAATGCAACATATTTAATTTTTCAGTGTTTTGTGATACAGTTTGTGTATTCTGACCTACAATATCCTGTGATTAGGCATTTCAGAGGTTACTGTAGGTCAAACTATACAAACTATGCATCTAATTTTACTTTACTTTTAGGCTATACACCTATTTTACAAAAAAAGCATTTTGTGAACACTTACCACTTATCGGCTTAGATTAATTGCATTCACAATGGTATAATCCATTATAGGGGTGGTCAAATGTATATTTATATTATTTATTATTTAATTAGTAATATTAGCATTTAAGATGCAGATCAGAGCTAGCTATTTCTTACTATTTAGACGACTGACCCCCCCATACATGTTGTTTTCACGTCCTTCAGGGGGGATCAAGCTTTAATTGGGGGGGTCAGTCCCCCCCAAACCCCCTGTAATTCGCACCCTGGTTACAGGTTTCCGGCATTCTTCAAAATATCTTATTTAGTGTTCAATGGAAGAGAGAAACACAGGGAGACTTTCACTTGAGGGAGAGTAAATACTGAGTAAATTTTTATTTTTGGATGAACTATCCCTATAATATCTTGTAATATTCCAATCACGACTTCTCTTTGTTTACAACAAACTACATTTCAATGCAGTAAATAAACCTAGACATTAATATACACCACCATTCCATTATTTGGGGTAAAGCTCTGCTAATCAAGGCTCCATTTACTTAATCAAAACTTTATTAGTAATGCTGTGTAATGTTATCCTAATTTTAAATAGCTCTTCTATTTGAAATATAATTTAAAATGTAATTCATTCCTGCAACCCTGAAACCATTTTAACCAAGTTAATGGCTTCCTTCACTTTAAGAGTAGAAAAAACACACACAGGCAAAACTAAATTAATATGCATAGCTCCAGATGATACAAATAGGTCTTATGAAGTGAAAAGGTTGGTCTGTAGCAAGAAACTGAACATTAGTTACAACATGACCATTTATAACATCAATTCAGACTCAGCAAACTGAGCACAATACTGACTCGGTTGATGTTTGCAGATGGTCAACATGTATTATTTTGTACATCAAAATGGTATGCACTTTCCCTGGATGCCGCTAACTCACAGGTGTCAAACTCTGTTCCTGGAGGGCCGCAGCTCCTGACCACACCTGACTAAACTAATTGAGTCCTTCAGGCTTGTTTGAAACCTACAGGTAAGTGTGTTAGAGCAGGGTTGGAACTAAACTGTGTGGGGCTGCGGCCCTTCAGGAACTGAGTTTGACACCTCTGCACTAACTCTAAAAACAAGCTCATGCGTGAGTTTACACTTGCATATATATCATTATGCGACATGAAGCCGACTGTCGTCAGTGTTGTGCTAGTTCATACTTCTCATGAACTAGTTAAAATTTCAGTTCATACAGGTAAAAACATGAACAGTTTGCATTCATAGTTCACCATTTCAATTCTGAACTAGTTCATAATTCAGTTCATTTCATACTATACACATTGCATTGAATTGCAATCTATATGTATCGATTCCAAACAAAATAGTCTTTGGTAAAGTGATTAGTAAAGCTAGAAAGTGTAGTTCTGCGGTAAACTGTAGTAATCAACCCAAATGATCTGACGGATCACTGAATTAAGTTTATTTGTGCTTATAGGCTAGTAAACATGAACCTAAAGTTAACTGCGCTGGGAAAAATTTAGGCGCTGGTAAATGGGGTTTTTTTTGTCTGGTGGGAATAAAATAATGAATAGGAGTAAAAATGAATGAAACTGTGGTAAACTTGAATCACCTAGGACCACGGTTTCAGCTAAAATTGTTCTTTAATGTTCTGCTGAATAAAAAGACACCACATCTTGGTCTGAGGTAAATTGGCAGAAATATAAAAAAAATGTTTTTGGATGCGCTGCCCCTTTAATTTCTCTGAAAACCACCATCTGACTGCCATTGCTCTTAGAGAAATTACTATTTGGACTTTCATTCTGTTCTGAAGTCACTGAGTCCAACTGTAAAATGAATCTGAAAAGCAGAGTAAACTATTAAGAACTGCCCACAAAGCATTTTTGTGGCCATGAATTTGGTGAGCGCTCTCTCCTCTGCATTCAATGATCCTGCAGCATTCCCTGACACAAAAATTTTTTCAATAGATTCATCATTGCTAAGCTATATTTAACTGTGTTAAATGGTGGAGGGAAATAAAAACATCAATACAATTTGAACAGAATTCCTTTACGACCACACTGGCATTAATTCACAGATGTGCCTAGTCTAAAATGTTGACTTGGAAGAACTGAAAATGTAGTGCTATCCCTATTATGTCCATTATTCTATTTTAAAAGGTTACAACTTTAGTCTTAAAGGTCTCAAACAACAGGTTTTCATCTACTCAAAAAAAATAAAAAATAAATATATATATATATATATATATATAAAAGCATGAAATGTTCCTGAATGAAAGTGAAAGTGCCAAACTGCAGTTAAAGTCGTCAAGTTAAAAATGAAACACCCAAAATTACATGAAACTCCGGAGGAAATGTGAGTGGCATGGTGACACAATGACGTTAATCGAATTATGTGCTATAACATGTCAAACAGGATCATGAAAGGAACATTCAAAAAGCAACTCATGTAAACACCGTAATCATATTATTGTCTTATTCAGATTAAGGCAAATAATTTGATTACTGATGTAAACGTAGTCACTGACTGACATAATGCAAATTTAAACCTACATAAATTTGTCTGGATCAGAATCACTTCATTCTTTTGACAGACAATAACTTCAATATCTTTAAAACTACAATACATTACATTTACATTTAGCAAACACTTTTGTCCCAAGCGACTTTCAGTTGAGGAGGAATTCAGTGATTTAACAAGAAGCGGTGCACACAAGAGGTGCTAAGTACTTAAAAAAAAAAAACTGCAGACATTTTACATTCAAAAACAGCTACATTGCAATTTACAAGAAAAAATAATATCTAAAAAGCATAATAGGTTTACTTTAAGGGTTCGTGCCAACTAATAACCACAATATGCAAGGAAAGCCACAAAAACAAAAGCACTAGACTTAATAAACAGCCCCAGTGGTTATCATGAGGAGGTACTAGAGGACCTACTGAGAGCGAAGGGCTGACATTCCAGACATGCCCTTATTAAGAAAGCTACAGTCTCGCTAACACACTCTCTGTCTCTCTCTCTCTATCTCTCTCACACTGTGTGTCAGGAGATCTGTTGTGTCACCCACACCTCCGTCCTTCCCCTGGTGTCCGCTTCTCTCCTTCCCTCTCGCTTACGAGCACCGCAGTCCAAAAAAGGCCTGAAGAACAGGGAAATCGTAGGGGGGTGGGAGTGGGAGTGAGGGTTGCCTGACCAATTTAGGCATCCAGTAAGGCTCAGGAAACACACAGATCCTTTCCCCAAGGACAATACTGCTGTTTTAGATGTACTGGGTTTATAACACAGCTCTCCTACAAGCTAAAGCTGACTAGGAATAAATATCAAGACCTACAGTAGACAAAAAAACACAGATAAACGAATATTCTAATGGCCCACTACATATAGAATTCATATACAGTAAACAACATTTGAAGTTAATCACAAAAGTTTTTCAAAAGTGTCCTAAGACAAGAACGAGTGTTGTTCAATAGATTTAGGATGACTTTGAAGGAAGGTTTTGATTCACTTCATGGTTTTGTATCACTGTATATGGCAATATATGCAAATCATACACTTAAACAAGTTTGATATATGCACAAATATGTTCAAATATATGAACTATTACTTTCTATATGGTCATATATGGCCATATATCAGATTTCCATATGAGACTATGAGATTAAATATCATCCAACTAGACCTAAATCAATACTAATGATAAGCATTAGTAATTTTGTCGTTTTATGTAATTTCTCACTTATGTTTGGTGTGTATTGCTGATGGAGTATAGTAAATATTGACCTTGGTTTCAAACATGTTGCCTTATCTGTGAGCAGACATCATGAAAAGGTCACCGCAGCGCCTGGCCTCTGCAGAGACATCGGGTTACAGAATCAAGTGACAAACCAAAAGCATCCAGCGCACTTGATGGATGACCAGTGTTCATTAAAGAAGCATCTTGTCTAAACCTTTAACCATCACAATGTGCTATTATAAACACTTTAAAATGATAGTTCACCCAAACATGAAAATGACCTCATCGTTTACTCTTGCTCATGTGGTTTTAAACCTTTATGAGTTTCTTTCTTCTGTTGAACACAAAAGAAGATATTTTAAAGAATGTTAGTTGCTGGCACTCATCTACTTCCATAGTAGGAAAAACTAATTTCTATGGAAGTCAACGGGTGGCAGTAACCAGCATTAAAAGAAAGAAACTCAAACTGGTTTTAAAACAAGTGACGAGTGAGTACATTATGACAGAGATTTCATTTTTGGGTGAACTATTCCTTTAAGAGAGGGTTTATGTGTCAGAGTAAATTTAAAGTGAAAAAAGGATGTTTTCACTGGCTGAATTTCAGAAGTCGGGTTCACATTTTATACTAAAATTCGATTCATTCAATCAAGTGCAATTGTAAGTAACAAAGCGATTTTATGGAAGCCCTGACAACATTTGATTTCCAGGCTATAACAGCACACTCTCCATGCAACCCTTGATGGAGCTGCCAAACATCAGCTGATTTCGGGACCGTGCCTCGCGATTAGCTCCGAATATCTGTTTTTAAGTGCTAAAAGTAAACTACTGTAGTGTTTTTTTTACCTTATTACAAGCTGTATTTCTCTTTTCATGCATCACAGTAATGATTAATTTACAAGTTATTTAATACATTAACACATCCTTGAGTTTTTCAGTTTAAAAGTACATCAGGTTTAAATGGCAAGAGTGGGGACGAAAGTAGCACTGTTATTTATGTCCCACTGCTAATAGCCATACCTTATTTTTCGCTTCCACATTAGAGTTTGTAGTGTTTGGATTCAGATGTTTTTTAAAATGAATGCATATTGCCAATAATCATAATAAAAAATATTCAAAAATTGTAGAAAATTGTAACATTTTTGCATTGTTGGATTGCTTTTGAAACATTTGATGGAAGTGAAATTTAAAATGAAAATGCTGTTTAATGTTTTTTTTTGCAAAAATAAAGAACAAAATATGTTTGCAGTTAACATTAACAAGGTCATAGTCAGATATATTTAAAATAAACAAGATTAAGCCAGTAAATCTAGCAAATATTGTTGTGTTACTTTTGACCCACCCGTGTGTTACTTTCGTCCCTGCTAATGGGGTCAAAAGTAACAATGTGCAACTTTTGTTTAAAGTGAAGTTATACTGGAGTTGTTTCACATTGATACAAAATAACACCTGATTTTGATAGACCTCACTTATGAGTTAGTAGCCACCACAGCAAAAATATATTTCTGCTAAAAACATTATCTTTTAAAATGAGGTTTTTATGAAAAATAATACTTTCGTCCCCGCACTCCCCTACCTTATGTTTACATGGCTCAAAGGTAAAAAAAAAAAAGGAGAGTTGTCTCTTTTTTCACAACAGTCTATTCTGCTCTGATTGGTCAGATGCTCCAGTCTTTTGTGATTGGCCAATTGTTTACAATAATCAAATGGAATTCAAAAAATGCCCC
>CAIGQV010019951.1:462047-467047 GCA_903798115.1 Danio jaintianensis | reverse complement strand
AACCGTTCAAGCTACAAAATCCGAACTAACACCAAACCTCCAAACTGCTCTGACTCGGGTTGCTATATCTTTTCCAACTGATCCGACTTACAGTTTTTCCACAAACTGACTCGGACAATTCTGAAAAAGTCCTATTGACTTAACATTGGACCAAACTATGTGACCTCATAACTTTGCACCAGACTGTCATACAGACTTAAGGTTGGGCTCATTTAACTCAGACTACCAATCTGCCAATCACTGATGACCTTTCAATTTACTAGCCACACCCTAGCGGCCACTTATGACTCCCTAGCAACTGTCCCATAGACTTCCATTGTAAAAAACTGCCATTGACTTCACATTGGACATACAACATACCAATCCATACTGACAATATATTAATCCATACTAGAAACATACTAATGACATACCAATCCATACTAGAAACATACTAATCCATACTAGAAACATACTAACAAACATACTAACATACTAATCATAATAGAAACATACTAACAATATACCACTCAATACTAACAATATACTGATCCATACTAGAATCATACCAACAAACATTCTAACAACATACTATTCATACTAGAAACATGATAATTCATACTAGAAACATGCTAGCAACATGCTACTTCATTCTAAAATCATGCTAACAACATGCTAGTTAATAAATGCTATACATGTATTGCTCATTATTAGTTCATGCAAGTAAATACATTAACTAACATTTACTAATGAAACCTTATTGTAAAGTGTGACCGATAGATTAGTTCTGACATCATTTAACTCAGTTCTTGTCATATCTAATAACTATTTTCTAAACTACAGTGAAAATGCTGTGAGAAATGGTATCAGTGTTGGTTTGACTGTATATTGGATGACAGTGATTGAACAGGACGGTTTCTACAATGACAAACTGTGGTATTAAAAACTTCACAAGTGACAGGTGAAGTCTCTCTATAAAGGAGACAAAACCTGTTAGAAGGGGTAAAGATCGAACATCTCTCTTCCTTCTGTGGACCCAACCCTTGTCAAACCTGTACGACCTGCTACTGCAGTTTTCTCAGCGTTTAACACAATCCCAACCCCCTCATTCCTCGAGGAACATCATTCATATTTACTGCATTTTTTCACTTCCTTGAGTGAGAAAAAAATGTTTGGCTATTTTTTGTTTTTTTCTTTCTTGCGATCTTTACAAAATAGGCCTTGTTTTCTTTTGAACATGACATAAACTCAACCAGTTAGCCGACTGCAAAAGTCATGATACTCCTCAAGGCACATGTTTGAGAGTAAATAAAGCATCTAATCTCAAATTTGTTACATGATCTGTTACATCTTGAATAATATTCTAAACATCACACTGATGTTTTTTTTCAATAAATGTAATATAATATATGTTATATTATTTTTAATAAATTATTATGATGATAATAATGTAATTGAAACGAATGATAAAAATAATGAAATCCAAAAAGCTAAACAATTTTAGAAATGTCGCCCGAGGAATCTGTCAACTAAACTAAATAAAAGCTGCTTGCACTTTTATAGACTATGCTGTTGAGAAGCCATTTTTTTAATGATTAAAAAAAAAATTCTAATAAAAAGAAATTGAGTTGGGATCACAAGAAAACGACGTATTTTTAGGTTGACATTACAAGAAATAAATGATTTGTTATGATGAGATCACAACAAACATGAGAGCTCACAATCAAATCAAATAAAATAAAATTAAAATAAAATAAATTTAATTAAATTCATTTTCTTTTCGTCTTAGTCCCTTTATTAGGGGCCACAGCGGAATGAACCGCCAACTTATCCAGCATATGTTTTACATAGCAGATGACCTTCCAGCTGCAACCCATCACTGGGAAACATCCATACACACTCATTCACACACATACACTACCTACAATTTAGCCTACCCAATTCACCTATACAGCATGTCTTTGGACTTGTAGGGGAAACCGGAGCAGCCGGAGGAAACCCACGCGAACACAGGGAGAACATGCACACTCCACACAGAAATGCCAACTGACCCAGCCAAGGCTCGAACCAGTGACCTTCTTGCTGTGAGGCGATCGTGCTACCCACTGCGCCACCATAACACCCTAAATTAAATTAAGTAAAATAAAATAAAATAAAATAAGCATAGAAAATCATGACTATTTACATTTTGGCAGTAAATTAAGTTGGGATCACAAGAAATCAACCTATTTGTAAGTTGACATTACAAGAAATAAATGATTTGTTATGATGAGATCACAACAAACATGAGAGCTCACAATAAAATAAAATAAAATAAAATTAAGTTAAATAAAATAAAACAAAATTAAATAAAATAAGCATGATGGCATAAATTAGTGGCTTACATATTTATATTACAGATGTAAAAAAAAAACACAATATAGGACAAACAGTATCAAGATAGATCTAAAATATCATCATGTTTTGCCTGATGCATGTTTGCATGTGATTCATAATGATCTCCAACTGGGCTTCCTCTCACAGTCCCAGATGTTCACTGTCCATCACACAATTTCCTCTCCAGACATTCATACGCTCTAGATACTGACCAACATGCTGGCGGATGCTAACATGTGGCCCATAACACATGTAGTCATTCCACAGCATATCAGTTCGCCTGACAACAGCAGTTTAAAACCACTAGATTTTCAAATGTATTTTCAAATTTCAAAATGTATGTGCATTTTGGTGTCTCCATTAAGCATCTTTTATGCATAATTCTATTGAGCTCACAACATGACAAAATTACTGGTTTTGAACATTTTACATACAAACCCAATGGGCTTCATACATGAAACACAACCAGAAGAATTTTTTGGTGTAAATTTTTCATTCATTCATTTTCCTTTGGCTTTGTCCCTTATTTATCAATGGGTCGCCACAGCGGAATGAACCGCCAACTATTCCAGCATATGTTTTACACAGCAGATGACCTTCCAGCCGCAATCCAGTACTTGGAAACACCTATACACACTCATTCACACACATACTAATACACTAAGGCTAATTTAGTTTATTCAGTTCACCTACAGCACATGTCTTTGGACTGGGAGGGAAACCGGAGCACCCAGAGGAAACCCACATGAACATGGGCAGAACATGCAAATTCCACACAGAAATGCCAACTGGCCCAGCCAGGACTCGAACCAGCGACCTTCTTGCTGTGAGGCGACAGTACTAACACTAAGCCACCCTGCCCTCCCAAAACTTTTCATACAGTGGTAAATTTTCAGGTTCACGAATGTGTTTGTATTTTCTAAATGCTAATTAGTATGACATTGTAACAAGGGACAAGGGACATGAATTAAATCACCAGATAGTTTCTAGTTTTGATCTAATCAATCAAAATCAGCCTGATCTCGCGAGGAAACGTAACGATTTTATGTTTTGTCAGTTTGGCTGAATCATACGAAATGCATGAATTTTAAAAGAAGGCGTGGCACACAACCCCGCCCCTAAACCCAACTGTCATTGGGGGATCAGCAAATCGTACTAAATTGTACGTATGAGATTGTACGATTTCATACAAGTTAGAAATCGCAATACCAGTTGTAAATATAGGGACTGATAGATGTGTACTTTATGTGAATAATACAACTCCTGTGATTTCACCACCTCCTGGAAATCCTAAATAGTATGCCTTTAAAAACACTAGATAAAAGTCAATAAAAAAAAAGAATAGTTTTGTTTTACATGTTGTAGTTGTATGTATGTAGTCAGATGTTCATTCATTAATTTTCCTTCGGCTTAAGGCTGATTTATACTTCTGCATCAAGCGCACGCGTATGCTCGGGCGCTGCCTTCGCGTGGTCATATATCCCTCGCCATGGCTGTTGCCGACGCTGATGCGCACCTCTCAAAAAATGTAACTACATGTCACAATGACTCGTAGCGCAAGCTCTGTGATTGGTCAACTTGGTACCGCTGACAAGGGTGGGTGGGACCGAGAGCTGCATGAACCAGTTGGAGCGAGTGTTTACATTGAGCTACATGTACATTAAGGTAGTGTTCAGAAACAACAAAACACCAGCAAAGAAATTCGACACAGAGGAACATAAAAACCTCACTGCCAGCTAGCGTTTCGGAAGTGTTATTGCAGAGCAACACAAACAGCGCGCAGAAGTATAAATGCACGACTATGCGCAAGACAGGCGCCGTGGGTCACACCGATAAGCAAAAGTATAAACCAGGCTTGCACCTAAACCTGAAAGTTCCAACACAGGCTCATTCTAAAATTTATTTTTGAAATTTATATACATTTCTGAAGATCACGAAATGCGTCCCAGGAGGTACGTTTTTTTTTTTTTTGCAGTTTTTGTTTTCGCCGCTGTGTATGCTTTTTGAGATCTCAAATTTAGATCGCGCCTGCTGTTCTCACATTAATCCACCAGAGGCCGCTGTCGTCTGACTGACTAACTGACCCATCGACTGGCCCACCCTCTTCCTTCCCTAAACCCAACCAATAGTGTTTTCAAAAGCACCGATTGACCCGCCCACCCACTTCTCTAAACCCAACTGACAGTTTTAAAAAGCAATCCAAAAAAAGAAAAGCCCTCGCCTGATTTTTAACACGTTTTCAGATTTTACCACATTCTCATCCTGTTATTTACTTGTTTATTAAATTTTTTGGCTTCTGTTTGTGTCTTACCTGCTTTCTGGAACCGTTCTTCACCGGACTCGAACCCCGTCATCATGGTCAATTCTTCTCTGCGTCTCAAGTCCGCCGAAGTACATGGTAAGCTAACTGAACAAACTGGTAACAGTGGGAAAGCCGACCATACGGAGGTAAGCGGTCAGCTCTATATACATTTGTGGAGATCACAAATTATGTAGCCAGAAGTACATATGACGACTACGATGCGGTATGACGTTGTTCCTTTTCGCGCTTACCAGTTACCAGTTTGTCCAGTAGCTCGCCACGTACATCGGCGGACATGAGACGCAGAGAGTATTTGGTGCTTTCCAGAAATGTATATAGTGCT
>CAIGQV010019951.1:395526-457047 GCA_903798115.1 Danio jaintianensis | reverse complement strand
ATTTAAGGGGTTAAATGTGTTTGATGAAAAATTCACACTGTGGAATGTATTTTTAACGGGAATATTCCGTAAATTGAAATTCCGAATGTAAAATGTTAAAAACAGTAGATTGCTGGCAACCACAGCTGCCGGTATTTTTCTGTAAAATCAAGAAAAAAAAACTGCAAAATACTGTAAAACCTTTTTTGTGTCACCATTGTGCAGGATAGTAGCGTCTGTGTTCAAGTCTAAGATGAACTAAGAGCATCTGATGTTATGCTGCATCTTCTTTTGTTTAAATGTAATTGTGTAGTTACTGATGCAGTGAAAATCTGTTTGCTGATTGCAATCGCATGAACACGTTAATGCATTTAATGACTTTACATTTTTGTGAGCAAAGCTACATTTTTGTGAACTGAACATTGTATCAGTTAATGAAATACGGTTATTTTCCGTAAATTTAAACAGTTCTATAAAACTTCCGTATTTTTTACAGAAAAATCCTGGCAACCACAGCTGCCGGTATTTTTCCGTAAATTTTACGGATTTTTTTTAACAGTGTATATATAACTTGACATATTTTATGTCATGATACATATGTTGTTTAAAATGTACACTTTTTAAACAAAACTAAAAGGTGCTGTTTACTCAATTCAATATAAAAATAATTTAAAGTTAGACTTTAATTTTTATTGTCTATTCATTGAGAATTATGTGTATTATAATATATATATATAGTAATTATTTAGTAATTAGTAATTATTAGTAATTAGTAATTATTTACTTTTTGAAGCAACTTACCCAACACTAGTTACATGCATATTAATGTAAATATAATTCATAAACAACGCATATTATAAATAATTAGAAATATTTTGACATGAATGAAGTGTTCATCTTTAACAGATGCACAAAGAAAAATGGACAATCATAATAATGCTTTTCTTGTAATAATAATACAAATTAACATAATTGGATAAACCTAAAAGCATCTGTATACAGTAGGTATAAATAAGTATATAAAAGGCTGATCATTTGTTAGAACAGAGTCTACTGGGGATCATTTGTGTGACAGAACAGTTCATACTTCAACAAGTCCTGTGAAGGGAACTTCTGGAGTATTTTTATAGCCTGTCACATTTGTTACAAGACATTCTCCTCCGATTGCTCACCGTAACCTCACACAACCTGAAAAACCTGCTCAATCTGTGCACGGCGAAACCGAGGGGCTGAATGGACACGTGTGATGACTGAACCAAGTGATCTTAAAAGATGCTTCTGATGAATGAGATTAATACACTCCCTCTAGCAGCTGTAAACGAATCATACCAGTGAAGGTTCATTTTATACACTCAACGCCAGCTTTTATAATTCAAGAGAGAAAGACTGAGCAGGAAGATTTTAAATTCGTCATGAACAGGCTGGATTTTGGAGTTATTCTTAAAGACTTAAAGCTCATTAACCTATATGAAACACAAAGACGTGGCCAGTATTACATGACGTCTTTACAACCATTTTTCTTCAAACTTACAAATCAATGATTCAAACTCAAACCAGTTTATTCTAGAATTATAAGCAGTGGTTTAAAGGCTTTTTTTTTTTGTTATCTTACAGCTACTCTATTTTTTATAACTAAACTAAATGAAATTAAGCAGTATACAACAAAATTATTTATATAAGGTCAGCATGACAATAGTTTCTATGTCAAAAAACCTAGTGAGGGATATTTAAAGGCAAGAGTAATTTGATGAAATATTTAAAAACTCCATTTAAGGATCACAGTGCAGAACTAAAATATTAATTAATTGTCATTTTAAATATTTACACATTGCCATTTGTCAGCAATGAACACTTTTTCCTTTCTATATTTTAATAAGTACAGGTAACACTGTGTATGTTGTCTCATTTTTATAACTGTATTATGCTGAATGAACACGGAACATTGTTTCACCAATATTTTGAGATTTTTTTCCCTCCACAAATGTTATTTTGATTAAAGTGGAGGTTTTACTTGCATTTAATATACTTCTATGTGTGTAAAATCAATTTATCACATTTAATTTGGATACATCAAAATGTGACGTCAGATATACAAATATAAAACAACAAATTTTAAAGGTTCATTAAAAATAAACTCTTGAAAAAAAATATGCTAGTTAAAATCAAAAAGCTCAATTTAACTATATTTAAAGCACACACTCTAATCTTTATAAAATAGCTACTAATAATGTGGAGCCATAATCCTGTGTTATTTAAAAAAAATCAACTTTCTCCGCTGAGTTAGTAGTACAAACTTTCTCATACTCATACAGTGCTGATACTCGTGCATGTGTGTATTGAAATATCAGTAATACGTTTTCGCCTGTGAACTGTGAACGTGTGTGAGCGCGCAATGCAAGATCACTGTAGAAGCTCCAGAAAAAATGCCAAAAATGAGAATGATGTAAAAACTGCAGGCAGCGCGAGCGCAGAGACTGTATGAGACAAAGGAGCGCAATAAGAGTTTTTGAACTTACCTTAAACTCAAAGCTCTGCTCTGCTGCGCGCAAAAAGGGGATTTCAGGCTTTATCGCAGGAGCTCATTTACACATGCAAACCACGCTGATGTTTTTGAAGAAATATTTCTCCTGATTTGACAGTAAAGCTGGAATGTGAAGTATGACTTCGGTATGAAATCACGGCGAACTCGAGCGGAGCGCTGGAGGAGGAGTCAATGGAGGAGGAGGAGGAGGAGGACAAACCTCCACCCGCTCCAACTTCACCAGCAAACCACAGCCGAGATGCGCTCAGCGGCTCCGCGCTTGTGTGTCCGCGCGTGCGTGTTTTTGGGACATATCAGAACACAAATGTGTATAATGACATGGGTATTACAGAGGTATTACAAGGAGATTGTGAATTATGACGACATTGCTGGTGTCCCCATTTCTCAAAAGGCGTATACATCGTACTGAATTGTTTTTACACAGTTCCCTGTGAGGGTTGGGTTTAGGGGTAGGGTAGGGGTACGGCAATAGAAAAAAAACAATGGAAACCTAAGGAATGTGTGTGCGTGTGCGTGTGTGTGTTAAAACAAATGAGATGCTACTTACTCTATCTTGAAGAGATATATGCGTGGCACTTTCCTAACTGACTCAGCTTACGAATAAATATAACAAACAAACAAACACTAATTCAATTGCTAACTTTATAAACAGATGTCATTTTATAAAATATGTTTTCCTCATTTGGAGACTTTTAGATAGGTTAACATGACAACAATGGACTGAAGTTATGAATGTTATGAATTAAGCACCCTCATATCGCTTCAATCCCCTGAGACCTTTGTTCATCTTCAGAACACAAATAGAAATATTTAAGATGAAATCCGAGAGCTCTCTCCTCCTCCATTGAAAGCAATGGTCCGGAGAAAAAGATACCAAAAAAAAAATATATATATTTTCAAAACATTTCATGTGACTCCAGTGGTTCAACTGTAATCATACGAAGCTCAAAGGACACTTTGATTTACCAAAAAAGCAATTCCCATATAAAATGTCCATATGATTTCTCCAATGCACAACATAAAAACATAATATCTCAAAATTACTAAAAATGGAGTTATCCTGTTGATGCCGTCTGGTGTTTTTGACTAGTCTGTATAGACTGAAGTGCTGTATTATTAAATATTTGTGTTTGAAATATTGTCCCACTTTGATATCTTTAAGCAGACATATTTCCTCTTCATTACTGCCCTTTTAAACAGTCAGTGAAGTATTGTAGGTATTGCCACTGCATAATTTATATGTGATGCATTATTTCCTTCCATACTCCAAGCATTATCCACCTTCTTCAATATAAATCAATTTGCTGTTCTGATCTCAAGCCTTAGCACGTTCGCCTCACAGCAAGAAGGTCGCTGGTTCGAGCCTCGGCTGGGTCAGTTGGCATTTCTGTGTGGAGTTTGCATGTTCTCCCCGTCTTCGCGTGGGTTTCCTCCGGGTGCTCCGGTTTCCCCCACAAGTCCAAAGACATGCGGTATAGGTGAATTGGGTAAGCTAAAATTGTCCGTAGTGTATGTGTGTGAATGAGTGTGTATGAATGTTTCCCAGTGATGGGTTGCAGCTGGAAGGGCATTCGCTGCGTAAAACATATGCTGGATAAGTTGGCGGTTCATCCCGCTGTGGCGACCCCAGATTAATAAAGGGACTAAGCCGAAAAGAAAATGAATGAATGAATCTCAAGCCTAGGCAAGTAACTCAGAAAGCACCAATCAGAAGTCGCACTTTTATGATGTCATCATGTAGGCTTCATACAAAGTATTTTACAGTACAGACAATAAAGTATTTTGATACAAAATTGATGAAAAAAGCCATTTTCATCAACCCTATGAAAGACAAAATACTATTTTGTGTTTAAAATACGTATTTGGCATATATAAATATGTATCATAAATACTGCCCATGCCTGAGTACATTGGTTAGTAAAAATGCAGCTCTTCCTTCAAATGCATGTTAGCTCAACAAAGTTTATTAACACGTGATGATAATTGAAATTGGATTGTGTTTCTACTGTAGTTCTAACGACTGATTGTAGTAATATATTAGTAAAGTTTGAAATTAAAGGTGCAGTACACTGTAAAAAATGTCCGTGATTTTAAGAGTAAAAGTCTGTACAGTGAAAATATGTTAAATGATTAACAGCTCATTTCTGTACACAATACGGAAAATAACTGTATCAGATCTAACATTTGTTTTCGGGAAAGTAAGCAGAGAGTCTGAAATCTCACCATACACCCTAATTCACTAGTCCCTAAATCAGTTGATTAGTTTAGTCCACTAGACAGAGTGAATGACCACAAATGAGTGAATTCAGACACTGATGAACACCTGCTGTTAACAAGCACAAAACTACAAAAACTACACAGCAACAGCCTCACACCAAACCAACTGAATTAAAACAGAGGAATAAACAACTCCACAAACAGCATTACCAGCTTCACTGATTACAGTCTGACTTCATTTCTGTTATATATGCAAAGAATATTTGATAATTAACAGAGGTTTATATTTTTTATTGAAAATGTTTCATTTGACCTCACCATCGTTGAAATCAGAGGCTGCTTTAGTTGGGCTCTTGATCCTGTACTGTTTTATCTTAATGTTTCTCTTGCAGTTGTAACTGTGTCTGAAACTCATCAGTTAAGACAAGGGAGGCAATGAGAATCTATATGTACTTAATTTTTACAGATATGACTTCTAGTATTTTATAAGTTGATTCATAAACTTAACGTCCAATATCGACATCAAATGATGTTGATATTTGGTTGATTTTAGCTTGTGGTAGAAAGTGACCAAAATCCAATGTCATATTGATGTCAAATACTGACATTTATTTGTCAGGTATGGCAACCAAAATCCAACGTCTGATAGATGTCATAGTGGTAACGTCCACACAACGTCAAGCTGTAACATCATTAGACGTTGATATTTGGTTGATTTTAGGTTGGACATTGACGTCGGCCTGACGTTGGGTTTTGATGTCAACCCGATTTTCATTTCCAAACAAAATGTAACGTCCCCACGTCAATCAGACGTCGTGTTGACGTCTTGTGCCTGCTGGGTGTTTAAGGCAATTTTGGTCATCATACAGTAAACATCCGTCATCTTCTCATCAGTGACATGCATCTAAACAGTCTCTGGGTCAATGCATGTAAAGATTTTGGACATTTTCTTCGACACTTTTAATGCTTCCAAACAGTTTTCTGCAATTATAAATTGCCCATGTCTTGAGGTTGTTCATTATGATGCAATTTACCTTCTATGTGCGATTTGATTGGACAGGAATCACAGGACTGATTCTTCTAATCCCCATAAACAATAAAAAATAAAGTAGTGACTGCAGGTTGAAGGAAAATAGTGGAGTAAAAGTACCCACACAGCAATAAAAATGTACTCAAAGGAAAGTAAAAGTACATATTTTTAAAACTACTTAGTAAACTACAATTTCTGAGAAAAACTACTCAATTACAGTAATTTGAGTATTTGTAATTTGTTACTTTACACCACTGAGCTTAAGCAATACATTTACGACACACAGACATCAAGAATCAGGATATGAACCTCAACCATGGTTGCTAAAAAGAAAAAAAGCTGCATAATTCGTTAATGCCACAATGCATGCTGGGTGCCAGCACAGTCCAAAACTCCCAGCATGAATTGCAGTGTGAATAAATTATGCAGTTTAAAGTTCTTACAATTTCTTTCTTTGCTTTTATTCTATGTTGTTCTGTTTTATTTTATTTTTTGATTGTCACCGTTATTGAGATTCAAAGACTAATATTGTTGATGTCTGCGTGTTTTTAAATTCTGAAATAGTTCAAACATTTTCATTGTGAATGGTGTGTTTAGGCTGTTAAACAGTCATTAATTGCTAAAGCTCCAGTGGCTTCATTTATGTATATTATTAATTTCTCACACATAACTAACTACATATTTAATGAGTATACAAGCAGGTGAGGGTGGCTCTGATATCATAGTTAATTTAATCAGACTTATTCTCATATTTTCTTTAGGCTTTTCATACTGCACAAACAGTGTGATTAACGCAATTAAATATAGCAACCAAAATAAAAACTAGTGTTAAAACAAGAAGTTGAAGAGCCCAACTAAAGCAGACTCTGACCTCCATCATGGTGATTTCAAATGAACAACAAAAATTTAATGAAGAGCTTTTGTTCACGTGACAGAAATAAAGTCAAAGGTCAGTAATAAGTGAAGCTCCTGATGTTTGTGGAGTTGTTTAATGATCCTCTGCTGAGATCTTGAGAAATAAAAATTTTATAGTGCAATTTGTTTTATTTTTATTTAGAGTTTATTTTAATTATATATTGTATTTATTTTTATTTAGAGTTTTATTTTTAGTTGATTTCGTCTTTGGTTTTGGTTGTAGTTTGTTTATTTGGTCTTGTTTTCCTTTCCTTCAGTGATTCTGCTTGTTAACAGTTGTTCATCAATAATTCTCAATCTTCCTTTAATAGGACACTTAATTATCTCATTAACTTCATCACTTTCTTAGTGTTCAACCCTCTGTAGTGAGGATTTTGCTCTGGGATTTAAGGGGTTAAATGTGTTCGATGAAAAATACACACTGTGGAATGTATTTCTAACAGAAATGTTCTGTAAATTGAATTTACGAATGTAAAATATTAAAAACAGTAAATTACTGGCAACCACAGCTGCCGGTATTGGTGCAAACAGCCAAATTGCTTATCACTGCAAATGTCGTCACGTAGCATGTTGTTAGGACACGCGGTTACAATGTAACCTGCTCACCTAATGTTTACGCTAGTAATATTTATATTATTTGCTAATTAATAACCTCATATGGAACTCTCAATATAACCTCAATATGGAGTCTGCTACTGTCCACTGGAGGTTGCATTTCGGTAACGGGCACATGCTTTAAGAGCCTTTATGAATGTATGAATGAATGAATAAATGAAATAAGCAGTTTTCCAACAAGGCAACCCAGGGTGCAAATATAATTGGCTAAAGTGACATTGGGTGGGTTAAAAGAACCAAAACAAAGACAGCATTCTGGCACGTAACAGACATTTTCAAAGTAGTATAACTGACTTCAGCATTGTTCTTCAGATAAACAAGAATGTTCACTTAGCATGTTTCTTAAATATCTGAAAACATATTATGGTATTTTTATGCTTTAGAAGTCAAAAACTTACATACAGCACCTTTAAATTAAAATGAACATCTTTCAATCTTTCATCAAATTAAAATTCAATCTTTGTTTTGATTAACTAGTGTTAACAGTAATACTAATTTGTACATACAGTACCATCACATTCATGGAAAATTGTAAACTCTATCATGACAAAAAAAAAAAAAAGAAAAAAAAGAAATGTATTTATAAATTTTATAATATATATCCAATTCAATTGAATTGGACTACAAACTCCACCAAAATAATTTGCAATAGCGGCTGTTTCCAAACAAGTTTTTCAGATCTCGTTCGCTAATAGATGGTCAAATAGATAACCCTCACTGGCTAATGTCAAAAGAGAGTTTTTTGTTTTTTTGTACATGGTTAGTGCACTGTATTCCTCTCAAAGGAGGAATTACGAGTGTCAAACTCATATATTTAGTGACAGTTTAGTGAAGAATTTAGACAGAAAAAAAAGTGTCATTTTCAATTTTTATTTAAATATCAATTCTGGAAAGGAATAGTTTATTGAACATATTCAAACAGGTGGTGTGTTGAATTTATAAATCCTTGTTGAAACAGCACCACCCTAAGGACAACTTCTCCAATTCATCATAGGGTACTTATTGAAATACAAATCAAAGATGAAAGTCATAGTTCATGGTTTGTTAGTAGCAAGAATTGTACTGTAAAATAAGGTGTGACTGAAATATAGTACACACAATAATTATTTTACATATATTTCTGATCATTTTTAATTCATGGGCAAGGAATGATACTTGCATGATGCCACGATTTACAGCATCAAAATGTGTCAAGATATTTTATGCAATCATGTAGTTTTTATACAAATTCCATGCTTCATGAAAACACATTTCCTTTATTATTTTTTTTTTAATGCATGGTCAAAAAAACATATCATAACAAAACAGAAGGATTAATAGAAAGGCATTTGCATTTTTTTTTTTTTTGAAAATAAATGCACACTCATGTACTATATGTTTTCATATGTTTCACACCACAGAACGTTGTCATATGTTTGACAACTGAAACATATAGTGCACTAATCATTTACTTTTAATGTAAAAAAAAATCTGAACACTTATAAATCTCAATACAACACAAAATACAGTCAAACAGTCATTTTATGTAACCTGCATTTATCACATCTATGCAGCACATATGCATGTGCAATGCCTATGTTCATCACATTCAGGCACAGTGAAAATCCCAAAAATGTCATCATCACAATTTCCTTCATCTTCCTTCCTAATGATGAAGTTACATAGAAACTCCTGCTCATGAAATGTGTCTTGTGTTCATTCACAGGCCAATTTGCCATCAAAGCTAGACAGAGCGATAGCAAAGGCCTGCACCGCACACATGGGGTAATTATAGTCGAGAGTGAACATGTCATCTGCCACTCTTCCGAACTGCATCACAATGTAGCTGTCTGAAAAAAAGAGGGTATCACTGTTACTGTTAGTGTAAACTTTATTGTCCCCATTAAGCGCAATTTGTTCTGCAGCCTAGTGGATTTTCAGAATTCACAACATACACACACAAAAACAACACACAAGATCAATTTTACTTTAAACATAATATTAAATTCCACAAATCAATACCAAGAGAAACAAATGGAAATTTAAATCTATTAGGCTTTGTCAAGGGGACACTATACTGAGATCCTGAGGGAAGAGTTTGAAATGAATCAAAAGGAGAATGAGATATGTCAAATGTAATCTAATGTACTTTGTTTATTTATTTATTTAATGAGCCCCTATTATGCATTATAAAAGTTCATAGTTTGGTATTGGGGGTCTCCAACAACAGGCTGATATGCATGGTCAAAAAGGTCAAAAAACACTTTCATTGTCAATTATCCCAATGACTCCCATATGATTTGACAAGCAATACATTTTTCCAAACCACTAATTTTCTTAATGCTAATCTGCAGTGATTGGTTTTATGACCCAGACTGTTCTGATTGATCGACTGAGTGCAAGTTTATCAAGACAATGTTGAAGCAAGCAGCCATGTACAAAGTATATATGTGTATCCTGCTCAATGCAGGAACTTACTAAAACAATTTAGTAACACCAAGATATTGCTTTATTCTTAACCCTAACTCCAAGTAATAACAATGACATTAATATTAGTATTAACATTAGTGGTAAAAGTTTTGAACTGTTTTAAACAGGCTAAAGATCCGAATACATGGCGAATCATTCAACAACTGAGTCAACGCATGTTTTTTTTTTTTTTTTTTTTTTTCAGAAACAGTACTTTTATACAATGGGCACTTTCAGATTTAAACCTCAGTTTTTCATTTACTTAGAGCTGTGTTACTTCATGAAAGGTAATTTTCAAAAACCCATAATAAGGGGCTCTTTAACATCTGTATTTGATAGGGAATTTGATAACCCTAGCGCTCCTGCACCTCGACCAGTTGGGGCTTCAGGTCAACCAAGAAAAAAAGCAAGCTCGGCCCCATGCAGAGCATCTCTTTTCTCAGGTTGGAGCTGGATTTGATTACTATGATGGTGCACCTCACCAGAAAGCTCGCCGGGCTGGTGCTGACCTGTCTGAAGGAGTTCGACAGGAAAACTGTGGTCCCATTTTTTGTGGTCCCTTGTTTCAGAGGCTCCTGGTGCATATGACAACTGCAGTTGCTGTCACGCCACTCAGATTTTCCCATATAAAACCACTTCAGCACTGGCTTCACGAACGGACGCACCGGGTGACCATCACTCCGCTGTGTCACCGCGCTCTCAGTCCTTGGATGGACCTTGCCTTTCTACGGACCAGGGTGCCCCTAAAACAAGTGTCCAGGCATGTCGTCATCACGACGGATGCTTCCAGTACAGGCTGGGGGGCCATGTGCAATGATCATGCAGCTGCATTGGCATATCAATTGCCTGGAGCTGTTGACAGTCAAGTCAAGTCAAGTCAAGTTTATTTATATAGCACTTTTCACAATGTAGATTGTGTCAAAGCAGCTTAACATAGTTCTAGTAAAGTCCAAATTTCAGAGTTGAAGTTCAGTTTAGTTTAGTTCAGTGTGGTTTAAATTTCACTGCTTAAAGTTTAAACACTGTAAAGCAAATTCACCGAAGCACAGCTCCACAAGTCCCGATCCGAGCAAGCCAGTGGCGACAGTGGCGAGGAAAAAACAACTTCACCAATTGGGGAAGTGAAGGGAAAAAAAACCTCGAGAGAAACTAGCCTCTGTTAGGCACGACCATTTTTCATCTGGCCAAACTTCCTGTTCAGAGCTGCAGTCTAGGCGCTGGAGGCTGAAGAAGCTGGATGTCCATCGTGGAGAAGTTGCAGGTGTGAGTAGGGCACCGGCAGGTGGTCAGGTTGGCCCGCAGGATCAATGTGGGGACTCGTTTATCACAGTGGTCATTCAGGAATCAGTCTCATGCACTCCATTTCTCTATGACGACCACAGCATTCTCGCTTGTCTTCGGTTTTGACCAATGTTAGAGCAGCAACACGTGCTGGTCTGTTCACAGAATTGTGCGCTTCTCGCCCAGAAGAGAAAACCTACAGGCATGCCAGATCAGCGTTGTTCTTTCCTTCCTTTAGGATAAGTTGGAGTGCAGGCTGTCTCCCTCCACACTGAAGGTTTACATTGCTGCCATCTCCGTTTATCATGGTGGATGGCAGCGCGCTTGGAAGGCACAACCTCATCATCCAGTTCCTCAGTGGCGCGAGGCGATTAAATTCATCTCGGCCCCCTCTTATGCCCTCTTGGGATGTCACTGTAGTGCTAGTGGACCTATGGAGAGATCTGTTCAACCACTCAACTCAGTATCCTTGAGATTTCTGTCCTTGAAGACAGCTCTGCTGGTTGGGTTGGCATCGATCAAGAGGGTCAGGGATCTGGAGGCATTTTCGGTTAGTGAATCATGCCTGGAATTTGGGCCATGTGTCGACTAAGTGCCCAAGGTTCCTACTTTGCTGTGTCCCGTTCGCGCTCTGCGCTTGTATGTGGACTGGACTCAGAGTTTTAGATCTTCTGAGCAGCTCTTCGTCTGTTATGGTGGTCGGCAGAAGGGAAGTGCTGTATGTAAACTGATTAGACCTAATACATTCGCAAGATTTTATAATCTTCTAGTTTCCTCACGTGTGCTGGATAACCCCAGTCTATAATGAAGAAACTCAGCTCGGTGTTAGAACAAGATCGCTGTACCTTTCTCTTTAACATGGAGATGCGTGCACTTTTTTCACTCTGCTTAAGTGAGTTCCTCTGATCTTCCCTTCCCGCTAACCATCTCCTCATATGTGCGCTCCCCCTATTTGTGTTAGCCCATATGTTCTTATTGTCACCAGGTCTCCCCAGCTGGGTAGAAGGTGGCCTCCGCAGCATCCTTCCCCTTCGGGACAGGCACGTTTTCCCAACGTACTGTCGTAAGTAAGGGTAAGTAAGGGTCAGTGGACATTGGAGGGCTGCATCCTTGGTGATGATTGTGCGCTCACGCAGTGCATGGCAAACTTCTCACCAAGGAGAAGCAAGGCTCAACTGCTGTGATGCTTTTCAGACACTGCTCTAAATGTGTCAATTACACAGCATTTGAGTTCCTGGGGAACGAAATGGTTACAAACATAACCCACATTCTCAAAGAGAGGGAATGGAATGCTGTGTTCCATAGCTCCAGCAGATGTCCCTTCAGCTGATAGCTGTATGTTTGGCTTCTTCTGCTCAAAGCGGATTAATATTGCCATCAGCTGCGAGAGATGCATGCTGCCAACTCATAGGCATTCATTGGCCCGTTTTCATACTCTTCAGAATGATTGGCTAGCCTACGATATCCTCCAAATGTGTCAATGACACACAGGGTACGTGGGTTATGTTCGTAACCATTTTGTTATTCCATTAATAGATTTTTTTCTTTCCTGAAGGCATGGGCATAATTCAAGATGATAATGCTAGGATTCATCGTGCTAAAAATTGAGAAAAAGTGGTTCAGGGAGCATAAGACATAATTTTCACAGATGGATTGGCCGCCACAGAGTCCAGACCTTAACCCTATTGAGAATCTTTGCAATGTGCCAAGGAGAAGACTTTGAGCATTGGTCTGACTCTCCCATCGTCAGCACAAGATCTTGTAAAAAATGTATTTAACTGAATGTGAATAAATGTTGTGACGTTGCAGAAGTACATTGAAATGATGCCACAGCAAATACAGGCCATAATCAAAGCTAAAGGCGGTCTAGCAAAATATTAGAGCAATGTTTGCAGCAACTTGTTAAATCAATACCATGTAATAATTTTGAGGGCAAAGGACGTCCAAACTCATACTAGCAAGGTGTACCCTGTACAGTGGCCAGTGAGCATAGAATTATCAATAAAAACATGTGCAAAAATGTTATAACAATCCATACTTGTAAAAAAATGTTTCCCTATTGAAAGGTTGTAACCTATTTTCAACCAAGATCTGAGAGTTGAAGGATAATGAGAGTTATGAGATGAAAATTAAGAATAAGAATATGAACAGTATCACTCACTGTCTTTGCTGTGAACGATCTGGAAGTTCTTGACTGAGGCCTGCGTGACTCGACCGGAGAAGTTGAGCACATATGAAGCCGTGTCGTCATTCCAAACAGGAGTTTTGTTGTGAAGTTCAATCAGGTTGTCCATCTGTCTGTTCTGGTAGCGCACAAGTATGGTGTCGTTCTCCTAAAAGTAAAAAAAAAAAAGGTATGCTGCTCAAATTTTTAAGTCAAGTATACTTTTTCCTTTTTCTGTCAAAAGTCAAGTTTCATACCATTCTGATTATTAAAGATTTTACAAGTACATAATAATATAAACATTTTATCAATGACTTTAAAGGGATAGTTTACCCAATACTGAAAATTCTGTTATTTACTTTCCCTTTACTTTTTCAAAACCTGTTTCTTTTTTCTGTTTAACACAAAAAGAGATATTTTGAAGAAAACTGGCCACCATTGACTTCCATATGATTGTTTTTTCCTAATATAGATGTTGGTTACAAGTTTTAGCTGTCTTTGAAATATTTAAATAAAAAATTTTCGGTGAACTATCCTTTTAAATGTTAATGCTTTATTAAATAATAATACATTTTAATAAGTTGGTCAAATATGATACTTGCATGTTGCTGGCTTCACAGACATGCATGATAATTTGCCCCTGTAATAATTATTGTGAAAAATAATTACAGGTCTTTTATTACCACCAATGTTCTTTTTAGCTTCAGCTTCAGTGATTATTTTATAGATATGTTTTTGGAGAGGCACATTTTGCCAGTAAGTCTATGCTGTGAATTTACCAACACAATCCAGCCCAGTTTCAAGAGGAAATGTAACTATTTTGCAATTAGGCAGAAAAGGGGCTAATTCATGCAAATTCATACAACTTCATCAGTACAAAAATGTACTTTTTTAAAAAGGAGGCGTGTCCCCGAAAACCCACCCCTAAACTCAACAGGAGGCATTTGAAGATGAGCAAATCATACTAAAATGTACAAATGAGGTCGCATAAATTCATACACTGTAATGAATGCTGGGTTCCACACAATTCCTTCATGTTGTCCCAACACAAATCGATTATGTTAATTAATCGTTTTTACAAATTTAAGTGGATTGAACATAAAACAATTAAGTTGTCACGAGGGGACGAAGGGAGAGTGAGTAAGGGTGCACTCACACTAGCCTATCCGAACCGTGCCCGGGCACGTTTCCCGGTTTGTTTGACAAGTGTGAGTACTCCGAATCATGCCCAGGCGCAGTTCAGTTGGCCGGCCCTGGCCCGGTTGGAAGAGGTGTGCCAGAGCGTGGTTCAGTTAGGCTTTAGCACGGTACGCTTGTAGTGTGAGTGCAAAGCGCACCTGAGCCCAAAACTGAAGAGGCGACGTCAATTTTAAGGGACTGTTTCATATGGATTTATTAATCATTTTTACTTTTCAATGAACACGAACTGTCATAGTTTATTAAAGATGCAAACCCCTCACTGCACGTCAGCTGCACCTTCAGCAAACCTCCTAATACGTGCTGCACGAGGACTTTTAGGTTTAGGATCTGTTCTGCAAAATATTTGACTGCGTGTCACTGCATCCCAAACGACTAAAACAATACAACTAAAGCAATGTCCACTGTGCTGAGCGAGAGCGCTTCTCTTCTGTTAAACTGAACAGTCGCATAATCGATGACGTTAGTGTGCTGCGGCTCGGAAGGTAAAAAATGCAATGTGAGTGCAGGCCGTAGGGGAGAGGGGAGGGGGGACAAGCATGCTTCGGCACGGTTCAAGGCATCTGTACCTAGTGTGAGTACACCCTAAGGACTCTGTAGGTAGGTTTAATTAAGATTTTTATTAACACCTGTCTTCTTTTCAGTAATTGGGCCGGAGAGATGGTATTTAGGAGTTGTCTCTGGGACGCACGAGAGACCTGAGAGGGAAGCCAAATGCCCCTATGAGTTTTGTGTTTTTTTTTCAAAGTTTACAAAAATAAATATCTTTGTTTCCTACCTGATTCACCGACCTTGCCTTCTTCCTCAGCCACACACTATAAACATTGTTACATAAGTTGTTCCAAAAAACGTAATAATTTAGTTGTTTCAACTCATTTTAAATAAGTAGTTTGAACAAGCAGCGAAAGTATTTTTAGATACCAAAAATTAGCTCATTTCCGTGAGATATTGTTGACAAAAACCTCATAACAATTTCTAACTATTATATGTTTTTGCTAATTAGTAAATAGATACAAATCTGTGCAAACTCAATTGTACATTTTTGTACAATCTGCTCTCATCCCAGTGATGGTTATGCTTAGGGGTGCCTTTATGCTTTTAGGGGTTTGGCCTATTTTTTTACATTCATACATTTTAATATACAAATTGAGTATTTATACTAATTAGTCAGTAGTTTCAATCGAGATTGGGATGTAATCTTCTTTACTGTTACATATCAGAATTTAAATATATAGCGGTAGCTGAACTCACAGTTCGTGGACGTATCGGCACTCGCTCATTTTCGTCATCCATGCCTGGGATGACCACTGACATTTTTCTGGGCCCTTTAAACCCCAACACATTTGTCTCCTGCACACAAACACAAGCATTTTAAAACAGATTGTCCATTTACCTCCACGTTAACTGCTGTGCAGTAAAACTGAGCACTCACATAAATGATAGCCACTAGCTCCTGCCGGGCGTTAGACATGTCTCTGAGGGCACGGTCAGGGTTGAGGCCATTGTCAAACACTGTGAATTTTGTACCCATGAGATTCGACCTGAAAGGAACAAAGAAGAAAGTTTGGTTGCTCAGTAATAATGCATAGCTGGGTAGTTAACGGATTATATGTAATCAGATTAAAAAAACAAGTACTTGTATTCAGAGTAAACTAAACTCCACATAATCCGACTACAGTTACTTTTTTGGATTACATTATTACTTATTATTTATACAATGGCAGTAAACTGTACATAATTCATTGATTTTGCGGATTTTTTTCTTTTTTATAATAAACCTACTGGCTATAAATGTTAAAGATGTTGCACGTTTGCAATATAGCTATTGCTTGATGTTTTTCATTGATTCTTCTGGTGTTTTTAGATGGAAAATTTGATAGCTGTGAAATAGCTGTGATTTTCATGGAGTTTTCTAAATGTACATAATTTTAATTTAAATGTTATAAAATCAAAAGATATGATTGTTGATGTGTTATTGGGGGTTACTATCAGGAGACACAGTAAGGTATATTAAATTTTGTATTTTTAAATTACATCCATCCATCATTGCAGTTGCAAATTGCAAAAAAAGAGAGAAGCTGTTGAGGCTCTTGATGCTTTTAAAGAATTAATATATTTTTCTTTGAACCTATGAAAGTCATTGGTGTGAAGTAATAAATTACAAATACTCAAATTACTGTAATTGAGTAGGTTTAAAAATGTGTACTTTTAATTTTACTTAAGTACATTTTTAGTGCTGTATCATAACTTTTACTCCACTATTTTGCTTCAACCTGCAGTCACTACTTTATTTTTTTCTTGTCTGTAGTGATTGGCTAAAATAGAATAATCAGTCCTGTAATTCCCGTCCAACCAAATCGCATCATACAGAACAAACTCAAGACACAAAGTCGTTACAGGGAATTATTAGACTGCATGTCACTGATGAGAAGATGACAGATGCCTACTGTATGATGACTGAAATCGCCTTAAACAATATCTAAGTGCACTACAGAATGTTATGTTTACACACAAATGCACAAATTGCATGTAAACGCTTTAACCTTTTACAGTATAATAGTTACTACTCGCTACTCTTGAGTACTTTTAAAAGAGCTAGATTTTACTCATACTTTGAGTAATGTTTACAACAGATACTTTTACTGTACTTGCACTACATTTTTGGGTAAGTAATGGTACTTTTACTTGAGTATGATTTTTCACTACTTTTTTCACCACTGATGAAAATAGAACATTATTCTACTTCAGTATGGGACATTAAATAAGCGTGAGCTCAAAAGTAATCTAAATGTAATCCAAAAATAGATTACTTAACCATAGATGTGTAATCTAATTAGATTAAATTGCTGACTACACATTTTGTTACATAATTTGCTTGTTACGTAATTCAGTTACTGATTACAACTCATAAGTCGTCTATACCCGGCTCTGGAAGCAAGTTACCTTAACTTTCCAATAAAGTTATCTCCACCCCGTGACAGATCAGTGGCATCTATGGAAATCAAATAATTTGATGTCGCACTCTTTTTTCTTTTTCGACCAGCCAATAGGAAAACCTGCAGAATAGGGTGAGATGGGAAAGAGTCATCAATTTGTGATTGTGATTTTTATTTCAAAATATGTATATGCTGCTTGTAGTTTGACCTCAATTACCTTCTTTTCATTGTCTAAATGGAGGTAATATGTGGGGTAGAAGCCTCTGTCCATCCCACGCTTGTCTCGCGTCACTTTACACTTAATGGTGGTTCCCTGAGGTGCAGGTTGAAGAACAAACTCCTCAAGATCATCAAACTCAATCTCTGGAGATGGAGGTCTCTCCTCCTGTCATATGAGGGACAACACTGATCAGATCATACAGCGTTTAAAGACCATGCATTCTGTTCCTTTACTGCTGCTCGGTACGATTTTCAGGTAAAATACAGTCATTAAAATAGGAATCTGCATGGCTGAGAGATTTGTGTAAGAAAGATGTCTTTTTTGTCAGTTTGAGGCTTGTCGCAACTGTTTTGTACAATTATTTGTTTTTAAATTATAAACGTGCTGTTGTAATTATGATTATTTTACTGCTCCTCAATCCAAAATAATTAGTATTGGCACAGATGCTTTGTTACATATATACTTTTTATATCATATATATAATTTATTATTATTATTATTATTATTATTATTCATTCATTCATTCATTCATTCATTTTCCTTCGGCTTTGTCCCTTTATTCATCAGGGGTTGCCACAGTGGAATGAACCGCCAACTTATCCAGCATATGTTTTACACAGCGGATGCCCTTCCAGCTGCAACCCAGTACTGGGAAACATCCATACACACTCATTCACACACATACGTTACGGCCAATTTAGTTGATTCAATTGACCTATACCGCATGTCTTTGGGGGAAGACTGTGGGGGAAACCGGGAAACCCAGAGAAAGCCACGCAAACACAAGGGAGAACATGCAAACTCCACACAGAAATGTCCAGCCGGGACTCGAACCAGCGACCTTCTTGCTGTGAGGCGACAGTGCTAACCACTATTATGTCGCCATTATTATTATTATCCTTTTTTTCCACATATTTTAACTTAATTCTAAATGCTTATCCTGAAAGAAAAAAAAAAAAAAAAACAAACAAAAAAACTGCTGACTCTGCTGACTTACTGGCTCTATCAAGCCCCTCTCTAAGAATTATGCAATGGGCTCCGATTGGTCAGCTGCCTTAGTGTGTTCTAATTTGCTCATGTTGTGCATGTTGAAGAAAACATCACACACTGGGGTGGGATTTATGTAAATATTACAGTTGATAATTATAATAGGGATACAAATTCTACCACCTGTTTGTTATAGTCTTAAAAGGTTAACTTAAATAAATAAATAAATCTGCCTTTACATTGAATCATGAGCATTGTAACTTTGCAGATGTTGTTTATGCACAAACAGCAACATTGCACACTAACTACAGTTAGTAGAATCTGACATAGAAACCATATGCCTCTTTAAATCTATATGAAAAACTATAATAAACCCCCCTAAAAAAAATTATTAATTCTTAATTAACATTAAAATGTTGTCAGTTAGTGGTTAAGGATTGGTAAACAAGTGCTGGTTATCAAAAATGTCCTGTTCAGGTACAGAAATTGTTTATCTACAATCTAGTTTATGGAAAAAACAATCAAACAAACAAAAACACATGAATCTGCTCTGTGTGCTACTGGAAAAAAAAGTGATGTACAGTCTCTGTTCAGCTCTTGTCTTTATATAAATCTCAATGCTCATCCTGCAATGTTTAAAATGAAAACATGAATGGACCCAAAACTACTAAATGCCTTATAAATAATAAAATGATAATAATGAAAATGCTGAGTAATAATAGATTGATCAAATTTTTACAACCCAGTCTGTCAAAGTGACATACAATGAAAAAGTCATTTTGAAGATCTGCTGTTCTTACAGTATGGCTGTGATCTAATTTCTATTGAAGCCCATTCCCGCCTCAGATTAAAAAATAAAAAAGGTGAATAGGCATGATACAAACTCACAATTCTGAGAAATGAAGTCAGAATTACGAGATAAACAGTCACAATGCCGAGTTATAAAGTCAGAAGAATTTATATCTCACAATTATGAGAAATAACTCACAATTCTGACTTTACAACTCGCAATTGCGACTTTTAACTTAAATTCAGACTTTTTTTTTCATAATTGTGAGTTTATATCACGTAATTGACAGAAAATCAGAATTCTAAGATAAAATGTTGCAATTGTGAGTTATGAAGTCAGAATTGTGAGTTTCCTGTTTTCCTGTTTCACTCTTGAATGGAGTGTTAAAGACTCTTTCTTTGGTTCTCTGCTCTCCACACAATTGTGACTTTATTTCTCAGAATTGTGAGTTCATATATCGCATTTCTAACTTAATAACTTAATAACATCTCACAATTCTGAGAAATAAAGTCACAATAACCTTTTTTATTATTTTTTTTTTCCAGAGGTGGGAACAGGCTTCTATACATTTCCTCAATTTAGAAGAGTCTGACCTTTTTACTTTTCTTTCCTTTGCCTTTCTTCTTTTTGGACACTTCTGCATCCTCATCATCACTTTCATCAGATTTAGCAGCATCTACGTGTGAAATAATAATAAAAAAAAACATTTATATGCATAATCATATGCTATAATATGCTAAATTAAGTTTTTTAATGTTGCAAACAAACAAACAAACAAACAAAGACAGTATTTTGGACTTACTCTTCTTCTTGTTATTCTTCTCCTTGTCTTTACTGCTCTTGTCTTTTTTCTTGTCTTTGTCTCCTTCAGCATTGAACATGGAGGTGGAGGTGGCAGATTTCTTTTTGCTCTTGCTGGGTTTAGTTTCTAATTCACTCTCCTCGCTGTCCGACTTGGTGGCTGCAGCTAATATTTACAAAATCAACAAATAGAACAACTGCTTGATATTGTTCAAAACACCGTAATCCAAATACACACAATTCATTATCCAAATTGATTATTACTTTTAATGATTCCAGGACATAAATGATCCCAACATAAACAAAGGAAAAATACATTAAATGAATACGGTAATTATACAGCATATTGCAATTATATTTGCAGCTGTAGTTTCATTTTGCATTTGAACATTTATTTTCCCCCATGCATATTTGTACAATGCGAATTTGAGAAATTCCAGCATTATGGATTTGACACTTACTGTAAAATCTTGAAGCATAAATTCACAGAGAATGTATATTTTAACGGTAAATTCAAACATCTGTTTTTATTTTCCAAAACAACTAACCACAGAGTTAAGAGATCAGACATATATCAATCTGTAAATGTGTTTTATATTTTAAATGAGGGACATAAACATGCGTTATGGATGTGACCAAAAAATATGTAAGTATAGTATATAACATACTTTGTAGAAATTCTGTGAATTAAACTGCACAATCGAAAAGAAATAATAATTAAAATGGTAAGAGATGGCTCTCTGCAGAACAAAATATTTTTATTTTATTTGGTCTTTTTTTCTATCTATGAATAAAAAGCTTTGTTCTGGATGTGACATCTCTGCATTATGGATGTGACAGATGCAAAATTGGCACTTGTGTGACTTTGGTATATCAAATAAAAATAGATTTATTTTGTTTGAATAGATTACAGAGACATTTTTGAGTATTTTTACAGTATGTAAAATACAAGCCTACACAAACAACTTAGAAAGGGTTTCACTACATTGGATGTATTATAAATGTTATTATTATGTTTGATTTATATATAATTTATGGATATATATATATATACATATATATATATATAATATATTTTTTTTTTTTCATGGCAATCTGATACTAACAATTTACATGTTACAATATACTTTTTTGCCCAATCTGACATGATACAAAACCTCAGATACTCAGCAGTCAGAGGTTATCATTATGCACCTTTTCACTTTATTTATTTATTTTTTTTATTTTTTGCCTCTGTCACAACCTTTTTGAAATATGTTGCAGCCATCAAAATCTAAATTTGTTCATATAAGGTTTGTCAGACAAATTAATTAAAATTAAATTAAATTAAAAATGAAAATTAATTAACAAATCACAAATTTGTTCAATGCATTTTACAAAATATCCAACATTTTTGGAATCTGAGTTGTATTTATTCAGTAAATAAAAAATACAAACCTGATAAACATGCTTTATAATTGGAATACTATATGTTTGTTTTTTCATATTTGTGGCTTATTTTCTTTACAGTTTCTCATTTATAGAAATGAGAACATATAATTGTGCTGAAAATATTGTAACAAAGCATACAAACATAATAGTCATATATGATACTTCTTTTTACTTAAATTTGATTTGGAGGTGAAATATGACCAGACATGTTTTTTATACACTATAAAAAATTCTTGCTTCCTTAATTTTTTAATTGAATCAAATGAACTTTTCTAGTCATCTCAACTTAGATCAATCAAACTGACTAAAAATATGAAGTTAAAAATGTAGTTGAAACCTGATTGACTTATTAAAATAATTTAAGGTAACATAAAAAATAAAAAAAACATTTGTAGTCATAACTTTGTCATATCATTTTTTTACAGTGTAGGCTACAATGTATTCACAAGCTACAGTATTAAAGAAAAGTGAAATTACCTTTCTTTTTTGCGATAAAATCTGGTTTATCTCCATTTATCTGAAACATGGAAGCTGGCTCCTTTTTAGCCTTGGCTGTTTTTCCTTTGCTTTCTGATTCTCCTTTATTCTCTGCAGAGATTCAAAATAAGAAAATGCTTAAACATTGACATATTTAGAATAAGTATATGAGTTATTTTATCACTCTGGTGGTTTAGTTGGAGTTAATGAACTGAAGTCAATGTAGAATTCATTCAATGGGTAATTTAGCTGACTGTCCTTATGTGACAGTCAAGTCAGGACCAGTTCCCAGAATCCCCTGGGGTTATTCAGGTGTGAAAAATACACATAATCAGCATAGCTTTTAGTTGAAGAGCAGTGGATTGGTAAAGTCTAGAAGAGACATACTTGGGCATGTGCACATCAATATAGGATTATTTTTGTGACACTTTACAGCAATAATTACTATTTTTACATTATTTTTAGAGGTATATTTGAGGTTGGGAGTAGTGGTTGACATTAATCAAACACAATTTAATAGGTAATTTAATAAATATTCTATATAATTGTCAGTAATTTCTGGCCGGAAATGTATGCCTTCTAGAAACTACCAAGCGGATTTCAACAAAGAAGTCATTTAACTGGATATATACTGACCATAAATGACAACACAATTTCTTAATACATTTCCTCATATAAACAATATGTATATTAAGTTATATAATTTTAATTGTAAATATAAAATGTAATTTACTGTATTAGTATACTGTATTATATTAAACATATAGGAATTGCAGCTTTTCATATATTGAAAAATATGTGACAATATATGTACTTAATGTATTTTTTATATATATATTACAATATACAAAATACATTAGGAATTCCAAGTTTTCATATAATGAAATTAAAGGGATAGTTCACCCAAAAATGTTAAAGAGCCCCTATTATGGGTTTTTGAAAATGACCTTCCATGTAGCTTTCCACGACCTTCCATGTAACACAGCTGAAATATCCAGCTAAGGCTTAAATCTGAAAGTGCGCAGTGTTTAAAACTATTGATTCATCTATAAAAGAGTTGACTCATAGTGCTTCTAATGAATCGTCTTGATAACGAGTCTTTAGCTGTGCCGGCGTGACGTCGATATGGAACTCGCGCGCAATCCCGGGAAAATTGAAACCTCCGGCCCCTCCCACAGAGTGGCAAGAAAAAAAAGAACACTGTAGGAGACCCCGGTTGAATCATGTTGCGAAGACGCTGTGCTCAGCTGGATATTATTGCAAGTGTGAGGGAACATTAGTGTTATTTTCCCTACCCAAAGATGAAACTGTGAAGAGTCAGTGGTTGAATTTTATTTTTGCAAAAATACCTCAGCCTTATAGCCCAGGCCTTGTGCTGTGTTTTCTGACGAGTGCTTCAGCAATCTACACGCTTACAACGGGGGATTCGTTTGTTAAAGGAAGGATCAGAAAAGACTATTGATGTATGGGACTTTGCAGAGCTTGTCAGGAACTTTACAGTACACAGTTCATGGACCAGTTTCTTCCTCCATTTCACAAGTGTAAGTAAGTGCGATTAAAATGGTTGCCTCCTTGTTTTCTCTAGCTTACAAATTATGTATTTAATTGTGTTTTGTTACTTGTAACCGCTTGTACTGTATCTGGTTAACTCTTTATATTCTCTTATCGCGTCTAAAGCCACGTTGAAAACGCGACGCATGCCGCTTTGTTTATGGATTTAAATGCATTTGTGAGCTCGCATTGAAATTACGGGAGTTTTACAGGAGAAATAACAAAACGAGAGGGTGGAGGGAGATAGGTCTGAAATACGGGAGACTCTCGGGAAAAACGAGAGTGTTGGCAGGTATGCTCACACATACACTCTGCACTCTGACTACTTCAATATTGTTGAAGCCGTGGTGGGCATTTCTCTTGTGCTGAACGATGGACCAATCGCAACAGACTGTCATCGGTCCAATCAGCGCAGATTAGCATCGCGCTAAGGAGGGGTTTAGGAACAAATGAATCGCTGAACGAATCATATGGTAGTCATTGGGATAATTAGGTAAAAATAAATGCATATTATAAGACAATGAATGTGTTTTTTGACCTTGCATGCATATCAGCCTGTTGTTGGAGACCCCCAAAACCAAAATATGACCCTTTTTAATGCATAATAGGGGCTCTTTAATTTACCCAATATTTACTAACCCTCGTGTGATTCCAAACCTTCATGGTTTCTTTTTTGCTGAACTCAAAAATAAAATATTTTGAAGAAAGCTTAAATCCTGTAACCATTGACTTCCATATAGGAAAAAAAACAAATACTATAAGTCAGTAGTTTCATGTTTTTAGCTTTCTTCAAAGTATCTTCTTTTGTGTTCAAGAGAAGAAAAAGTCAAATATGTTTTTTAACAAGTGGGTGAGTGAATAATGACATAGTTTTGATTTTTGGGTGAACTATCCCTTTAAAGTGACAATATATTTCCTAATGTAATAATAAATACATGCATAAAACATAATAATATAAATGTACAGATGATAAAATATTGTGATGTGTGCATATCAATTCAATATAATCATTTAATATATAGATTACTGCATCTATCTATACATATTACATTATCTATGAAATGTGTTACGATACAAATAAATAACAAAGTGAGATACACGTTAATAAATTTGTAACCATAAAATAGTATATAGATACAGAAACCTTAATATTCCTAAAATATGTTTTCTTTAATAATTACCTTTTAGGGGGTTTTCACCTTTAATTAGATAGGACAGTGGAGGATACAGACAGGAAAGTATTGGGAGCAGAGAGAGGGGAATCGATCTTGGGTCACCGTGAGCATGTCAGCGCACTTAACCACTAGGCTATTGGCGCTGACTAAAATAGGTTTTCTATTTATATGTCAAATGTTCATGCTGCCATGTTTGACAGTACTTACAATTGCCCCAAATCGTATATTGTAATGTTTTTAGCAATTTCATTTTTGTACATACCTATTTTAAATGATAGTTCACCCAAAAATGAAAATTATGTCATCATTTACTTTTCCTCCACTTCTTCCAAACCTGTTTTTTTTCTTGTGTTGAACACAAAATAAGATATTCTGAAAAATGTTGGAAACCGATAGCCATTGACATTTATAGCATGGGTTTGGAACCTGAGACTGAGTAAATAGTGAATAAATGTTTATTTTTGGGTGAATTATCCCTTGAATACAAGAAATATGTAACTATATAAACCAATAAATTGAGATACATTTTTCTGAATATCTTTTTAGCTTTAAGTAAATACATTTACTAACTTCATTTGAATAAAGCTACAACTATAAGTACAAATGTTGAACAGTATTTCTTTATATACACAGCAATATATGCATATGTTTATATGTATAAGTAGATCACCAAAAATTGCTTATGTATCCTTTCCTACAAAAAAAATGATTTCTACAATCTTTGTATTTGGTACAACATTGAAGGATTTTTTTTGGTGGCTTTCTCACAAAACATGATGAACATGAGCTTGGTCAGAAGGTTAAGAGTAATTTAACTTGTGTGGCTGTTTGAATGCGTTCTACTACACAAGCGTTTACACTACTAAAATAATCAAATGCGTTTTCAACAATCTATGGAAGTGGTCAAAAGTGGACAAGCTCAAAGCGTTTTAGATACACCTGTATTTAGTACTGTTCACTTGTGACTGCATCAGTGAAACACATCTTTATACTATACCAAAGACTATAGAATACACAAGACATGACACTAGTATTGTCACAGAAGGAGGACGGAGACCAGAACTGTGAGTAAATGGTAAACAGTTTATTGCAAACGGTGGCAGATGTAGATAATATGACCAAACAAGAGTCTATTGCAGCATGGAGTGAAGTAGTGGATCGGATGATGGATATGGAATGACAGGAGGTTGGATGGAACCAGGTTCTTAAAAGGAACGGGAGACAGACACCAGACAAGACCAGGAGGGAATCACACTAGGAATGAGAGAGACGAGGAACACTAGAGAAAACAGGTTAAGTAAGTATTACTCTGGAGTAGCTAGATAGCACTGACCGTGAACATTAGCCGTTCTGTCTATCAACAAGGCCGGACACTGTGTGAAGCGGAGTGCAGGGTTTTATGGGGCTGGAGTGATGACTGGGGATGACGTGCAGGTGTGGGGCTAATCAGAACTAAGGTGAGGGTGATCGGAGTGATTGGGGTGACAGTGAACGGGGAGAACCTGGCCTGGCTGTTACAAGTATAGTTTTGAATGGGGAATATTCATTTGTTGCGTCCCAATTCGCAATACTACGCTCTAAAATGATGTACTTTTTTTTGTAAAGGAAAAGTATATACTTTTGAGTGTGTAACAGAAGAGTATAGCTGCGTCCCAAATGACACACTATGCACTATGTACTTATGCACTTACACACTGAACAGCATAGTATATGTATGTAGTGTCATCCCAAATGGAACACTAATGTTTTTTTTACTAAGTGGAAATTTAAACCGTTTCCCTGATGACGTTTGACGGTTGCCAAATTAGCGAAATAAATGACCAAATAATACTTGCTATGAGTATAACCGCATTCACCATCGGGAGGCGGTATAATCACTCTCTTAGGAGAATTTTGCTTTCACAATCCAAAATAAATAAAGTAACGCAACGTCAGTGCCCGAAAGCTCCGCCTCTTCCACTACGTGAGCAAAGCTGCGGTTGTTGAGTGCGTGAAGTGTCCATCATTCCACACTTCATTTTACCGGTTGAATAAGTGCATCATCCGGGGATTTAAAGTGCACTTATTATTTTTAGAGTTTTCAGTGTGAACGCACTACTTACACTATTTATACTACAAAATGGCGTAGAATAGTGCATAAGTATGCGATTTGGGATACACCTAATGGTTATTATGACCGCTCTAGCAAACTCCTTCTAATAAAGGAGTTAATTATCAATCACTATACACTGATTATTCTGCGGGGAGCTCAGTTCAGATGTGTGTTCTTATGACAGTTTCTGCAGCTTCATTATTATGAACCCTCTATGAAACCTCTGCAAATACTTGTCTCACAGACATGAGAAAAATATAAAGCTATAATAAAGCTTAAAAAATCTACCTTTAAATGAACCAACTACACTTAAAAACAAATATTCTCGTGTTTTGTAATCTGTGTTTTTTCCCATCTGACCTCTTTATTTTAAATGAATTTCCGGCACCGCCATTCAAACACAAATCACAATGGCAACTATGTGAATACCCCAAAGCTTGTAAACAAAGAGGTCACTGTCATTTTGGGAGGAGATCTGTCATCAAGAATAATTTGAATATCACTTCAGAAGGCCAGTGCGATCAGATGCTGCTTTATTCAGAGGATGCTATTGAGCAACATATAAGTTATTGATTCTTATGTTAGTTATCTAGACAGAATGAAGTTTGATCACCAACCTCTTTTATGGACACTTCTGGAGGATGTGTTGTGAATTCATTCCCTTCATTCACTGGCTTGCTTGGTTTCGAACTTGTGGAGCTGCGCATTGGTGGGTTTGCTCTTCAGTGTTTTGGCTTTCAGCAGTGACGTTTACATTAATTCAACTGTGAAAACTGGACTGAAGCAGTTTCAATTTACTAGAACTTCATTCATTCATTCATTTTCTTTTCAGCTTAGTCCCTTTATTAATCTGGGGTCGCCACAGCAGAATGAACCGCCAACTTATCCAGCATATGTTTTATGCAGCGGATGCCCTTCCAGCCGCAACCCATCCACTGGGAAACATCCATACACACTCATTCACTACGGACAATTTAACTTACCCAATTCACCTATACCGCATGTCTTTGGACTGTGGGGGAAACCGGAGCACCCGGAGGAAACCCACGCGAACACGGGGAGAACATGCAAACTCCACACAGAAACGCCAACTGACCCAGCCGAGGCTCGAACCAGCGACCTTCTTGCTGTGAGGCGATTGTGCTACCCACTGCGCCACCGTGAGGCCCTTACTAGAACTTCATCTATCTTAAGCTGCTTTGACACAATCAAGACTACCTGACAAAAGTCTTGTCATCTATCCCAGTTGTAAAAGCAACAAATAATGACTTGTTTTCTAGTTGATCATTTGGAAAAGTGGCAGCATGTAGATTTTTCCGCTGAAAATCATCTGTTAAGCATCCCAATTATCCCAAAAACTGCAGAAGACCTATTGGAACCCGCATGGACCCAAGATTCTCACAGAAATCAGTCAAGTTTGGTGAAGGAAAAATCATGGTTTGGGATTACATTCAGTATGGGGGCATGCGAGAGATCTGCAGAGTGGATGGCAACATTAACAGCCTGAGGTATCGAGACATTTGTGCTGCCCATTACATTACAAACCACAGGAGAGGGCAAATTCTTCAGCAGGATAGTGCTCCTTTTCATACTTCAGCCTCCACATCAAAGTTACTGAAAGCAAAGAAGGTCAAGGTGCTCCGGGATTGACCAGCCCAGTCACCAGACATGAACATTATTGAGCATGTCTGGGGTAAGATGAAGGAGGAGGCATTGAAGATGAATCCAAAGAATCTTGATGAACTCTGGGAGTCCTGCAAGAATGCTTTCTTTGCCATTCCAGATTACTTTAACTAAGTTAGACCTTACTGTCCTAATTAAATAATTAAAAATCAAAGCATGATCATATTTTATTTTGGTAAAATAAGCGTAATCTAGAGGCCTTTGCTTTTCATACAAGCCACTTCTGATACCAAATGATCAGCTAGAAGTCAAGTTATTATTTGTTGTTCTTAAAACTTGGATAGGCTACAAGGCTTTTGTCAGGTAGTGTACATTGTAAAAGTGCTATAGAAATGAACATGAATTTAATTGAAGTAGTTGTAAGCTTGGCAAACAGTTTTTATAGAATTTGATGTTATATAAGAAGATTTTATGATAGAAGCTACACTTGTATGCCTGAGATGGCCGCAGAGTGAAATTACTGTCCTTAACTTCAAAGTACTTTTTCACTCTTTGTGTGAGAGCAAGAAGAAGTTTGAAAATGGTATACTGTTTTCAAACCTCTCGACAGCCTCATGCTGAAGTAGGCAGGGTTGTAAATGTGTCACAGCGCTTGCATGTACCCCTAGACCTAACAACAATGACAGCCTTCCACACATCAGATGAGAAGTGCCACCATGGTATACTATGTTTACACTGTTTTCTATTTGCCACAGACAAAGACTGAATGGAACAGTGTTTAAAAGACATGGCGCAACACTATGCCGTTTCTCATCTGATGTGTGACCACTTCTGAGGCTCTAGAATCTCTCCTCAAGTGATTGCACAGGTACAACCCAGCAAGCATTTTTTGTTTTTAAATCTAATAGACGTCTAAGAATAGGTCAAAAGTAGACTAGTCATCAAATAAACAGAAATGAATGACTACACGTATAAAGTCTGTCTAATCTGTCTATTTGACGACTAGTCTAGTTTTGGGCTATTCTTAGACGTCTATTAGATTTTCACTGACAGCCCAAGTTTAGCCAAGCTGTCTACGTTTAGATGTCTATTAAACACAAAATTGTAACGAGGCGGTTTAGGTGAGGATTGAACCCAGGTCTCTGGGACTCAAAGCTGGGGCTTTTCCCTGCTGAGCTAACTCTTCTTCTGATTAACCCAAGAGAAGTTGACTAATAAGGAGACTTGAGTTTCAGGAAAAAATAAACAGATCTTTACTTAAAAATAAGATTTCAAAAGTACAACAAAAATACTTGAAGCCGAGCTTCAAGGAAATAGACAAAACAGACACAAAGGTCAAAATCACACTAGCAAAGTGTCACTTAGCTTCTCACGAGATACAGGAGAACACCAGGCAATAATGGCTCAAGACTGAACACACTGGTTTGTTACACACAGACTTATATAGGGTAAAACACAGGTGTTGTTAATCTGGTTGATTGTTGACATATGGCGGGAAAGTGTGCCATCCACTGTTCTGGAGGAATTGCAGAAGTAGGATGCTGGTGTGTAACAAGCCAGGAGCGCCTCCTTCTGGCCAGGAGGAGAAACGCAGCTCAACGAATCCTTACAGGAGCCTCCCCTTTAAGAACGGCTCCTGACGTTCCTCTAGACTTGCCTTTGGGCCCGTTTAAAGTCGGCGATTAGTACTGGGTCCAGAATATCTCTAGCCGGCACCCATGACCGCTTCTCTGGACCATATCCCTCCCAATCAACAAGGTATTGCACCTTCCCATGGACCAGTCGAGAATCCAGAAGTCTGCGTACCGTGTAAGCCGGTCTACCATCAATGATGCAGGGTTTTGGTATGGGCTTGCTGGCTGGAGAGAGAGAGAGGAGCATACAACAGGTTTTAATTTGAATATGTGAAAGGTGGGGTGAATTCTCATAGACCTGGGCAGCAGTAGCCGGTAGGATACGGGATTTATCTTTCTGATGATCTTAAATGGACCAATGTCCAGACCAACCGAGAGCTCCAAGTAGTCTGATTGTCTAAGACCAAACATCTCAGAGACCTCTCAATCTCTTGGTTTACTCTCGCTGTCTGACCATTAGATTGGGGATGAAAGCCAGATGAAAGACTAAAAGAGGACCCAATAAGCTGACCAAATGCCCTCCAGAATCTGGACGTGAACTGTGGCCCCCGGTCGGAAACCATGTCCTGCGGAAAGCCATGGATTCTGAACACATTCCGCATGAGAAGCTCTGCTGTCTGACTTGCTGTTGGGAGTTTGGGCAGGGGAAGTAAGTGACATGCCTTTGAAAATCTGTCCACTACCACCAGAATGACTGTGTTACCTTTGGACTCCGGTAGGCCTGTAACAAAGTCCAATGAAATGTGTGCCCATGGATGTTTAGGAATAAGCAGTGGATGCAGCAAACGTTGAGGTCAGGTTCTGGGTTCTTTGTTTTGTGCACAGATAGAGCAAGCGGCAACCTTCTGTAGTTTTGGCCACCAAAATTTTCTCTGGATGAGCTTGTGTGTCCTAGTGGCCTCAGGGTGACCCGATTGGAGGAAGGCATGAGCCCACTGCAACACTTCAGAGCGTAGATGGTTAGGTACAAATAGACGCCCTGGAGGGCAATTACCTGGAGCTGATTGTGGCTGTGCTCTCCTGACAGTCTCTTCGATTCCCCACTGAATTGCGCCAACCATTTGGAGGTAGGTATAATGAATTCTGGTGTGGCCTCACCCTCTAGCGACCCAAACTGCCTCGAGAGTGCGTCTGGCTTTAAATTCTTAGAGCCTGGGCGATAAGAGAGAGTAAAGTCAAAACGATTAAAGAAAAGGGCCCAGCGAGCTTGCCTGGAGTTTAACCTCTTAGCCTCTCTAATGTAGGTGAGGTTCTTGTGGTCTGTCTAGATGAGAAATGGATGTTTGGCCCCCTCCAACCAGTGTCTTCACTCCTTTAATGCCACTTTGACTGCCAAAAGCTCTCGGTTCCCAATGTCGTAATTCCTCTGTGCGCCTGTGCTACGTGGTGTACGTGTGTAAGCCTGTGAGAAAGATAAGCACATGGGTGAAGTTTGTTATCAGTCTTATTTCTTTGGGAAAGGATTGCTCCTACGTCGGAAGCATCCACCTCCACAACAAAAGGAAGCTCTGGGTCCGGAAGAGCTAAAATGGGGGCAGATGTGAAGAGAAGCTTTAGTCTGTTGAAGGCCTTATTAGCCGTCTCAGTCCATACACATGATTTGGCAGTCTTTTTAGTAAGAGTAGAGAGTGGTTCCGCAATGGAGCTGAAGCCTCTAATAAATCTCCTATAAAAATTGGCGAACCCCAAAAATCGTTGTACCTCCTTGACTGAACGTGGTTGTGGCCAATCCAGTACTGCCTTGATCTTGCCAGGATCCATCTGAAGGCTACATCTAGATACTATGAACCCAAGAAACGACACTTTGGAGACATGGAATTCGCTCTTCTCCAGCTTCACGAAAAGCCCGTTTCGCAGCAACTGGGAGAGGACCTGCCAGACATGCTGTACATGTTCTTGATAGCTACTTGAAAAAAAATGAGTATGTCATCTAAGTTAACAAAAACAAACTTGTTCAACATCTCTCTAAGGACATCATTAATGAATGCCTGGAAGACGGCTGGGGCATTTACAAGGCCAAAAGGCATTACCTGATATTCATAGTGGCCCGTTGGAGTGTTGAAAGCCGTCTTCCACTCATCTCCTTCTTTGATCCTGACCAGATGGTATGCATTTCTGAGGTCCAACTTTGTGAAGATAGTGGCACCCTGCAGTATCTCAAAAGCGGTGTTCATCAGGGGTAATGGATAGCGATTCTTAATGGTTAAGTGATTCAAACTTCTGTAATCAATACAGGGCCGAAGACTCCCATCCTTCTTGGAAACAAAGAAGCCTGCTCTCGCAGGTGAGGTTGATGGACGAATAAATCCACTATCTAGGACCTCGTTCAGGTATTTCTCCATGGCAGTCCTTTCAGGAATGGAGAGGGAGTATAATCTTCCTCGAGTCGGGCATGCTCCAGGTACAAGTTCAATGGAACAATCGTAAGGACGGTGCGGGGGTAACGAAGTAGCCTGAGACTTACTAAAGACTTCACTGAGATCCATGTATTCTAGGTGAACTCGGGATAGACATGGAGAATCCTTGGGTAGCTCTGGCAGGGAGGCTGGAGACTTGGTAGTGACTGGCTTGGGCGTAACCCGTACTTCTGTGGTAGGTATGGTTATAGTGTGGGCTGAAGGAAGTCTGGAGGGATCGGGCTGGGGTCCAGGAAGTGTTTCCAGTGGCTCGAGAGAATGGCAGAAGGAAAAATCAGAAACACAGCAGTTAGTACCCCAACTCTTTACAACACATCTGGGCCAGTCTATAAAAGGGTTGTGATGGATTAACCAAGGAAAACCAAGAACTAAGGGATGTTCTGGTGAATGGATCAAAAAAAAAATTGTATCTCTTCTCTGTGTGTCCCTATCTTTAACTGGAGAGGCGTGATGCAGTGACTAACCTGTCCTGAGCCAAGAGGTCTGCCATCTAGTGCTGTAATGGTGAGGGGTCTCTGGAGGACTATGGTTCTAATACCCAAATCACTAGCCATGTTGATGTCCAAAAAATTACCAGCAGCTCCAGAATCAATGAAGGCACTAAGATGATGAAGTTGGCTGCCTTGGGTGATCGTGGCTTGAAATGGACACTCCGGAAGTCATAGCACAGGGGGAAACATCTACTCTCGCCCTGGTCCCCCTCTCCCTGGACGAGAGCTGGCTTTTTCCTTTAGTTCGGGGCAAGTAAAGCGGAAGTGATCTGGCATTCCACAGTAGAGACAGCATCGTCCCTTCATCCGCCGATCTCGTTCGGTCTGGGTCAATCTGGTTCTCCCCAGCTGCATTGGTTCCTCAAGATCATTGGGTTGAAGGGGCTGAGTGATGGCGCTAGTACGTATGTAAGGGTCAAATAACCTAGTTTCCCTTCCTCGTTCCTGTTGTCGTTCTCTTAGGCGATGGTCTACCTGGATGGCAACATCAATAAGGGACTCAAGATCTGGCGCGGGATCTCTAAAGGCCAGCTCATCCTTTAATTCAGAAGACAAGGCCCGGTGAAAGGTTGCTCTCAGTGCTCGCTGGTCCCATCCACTCTCTGAGGTCAGTGTTCTGAACTCAATAGAAAATTTTGTCACACTCCTCTCGCCCTGAGAGAGTTGGAGTAGACGATAACCCACATCTCCTTTACTGGCTGGATGATGGAAGACCTTCTTCATCTCTGTAATGAAACTGGAACTGTTGTTAACGAGGGGAGATTTCTGGTCCCATAGTGACGTGGCCCAATTCAAAGCTTTGCCCGTAAGTAGAGTGATGATATAAGCTACTTTACTGTTCTCTGTGGGAAAACTGCTGGGTTGTAATTGAAAAGCCAGCGTGCACTGGGTAACAAAGCCTCGACACCTCTCTGGGTCTCCATTAAATCTCTCTGGTGCTGGTAACCTGGGCTCAGACGAAGTAGCAAAAACTGCTGGAGGGATGACTATAGGTTGGGCACCTTGGGGAGCTGGAGTTTGAAGACTTAGCCGCTGAAGGATCTCGGCAAGAATCTGCTCATGCTTCTGGATAGTGGTCGCTTGATCAGTCAAGGCAGACAGAATGAATACGTTCCACATTGAAAGATGGTGAAGCTTCTTCTGCTGGGTTCATTTTCTTGGTTCAGTCTTGCTGTAACGAGGTGGTTTAGGTGAGGATTGAACCCGGGTCTCTGGGACTCAAAGCTGGGGCTTTTCCCTGCTGAGCTAACTCCTCTTCTGTTGAACCCAAGAGCAGAAGACTAATAAGGAGACTTGAGACTTTGGTTTCAGGAAAAAAATAAACTGAGATCTTTACTTAAAAATAAGATTTCAAAAGTACAAGAAAAATACTTGAAGCCGAGCTTCAAGGAAATAGACAAAACAAAACAGACACAAGGGTCAAAATCACACTAGCAAAGTGTCACTTAGCTTATCACGAGATACAGGAGAACACCAGGCAATAATGGCTCAAGACTGAACACACTGGTTTGTTACACACAGACTTATATAGGGTAAAACACAGGTTTTGTTAATCTGGTTGATTGTTGACATATGGCGGGAAAGTGTGCCATCCACTGTTCTGGAGGAATTGCAGAAGTAGGATGCTGGTGTGTAACAAGCCAGGAGCGCATCCTTCTGGCCAGGAGGAGAAACGCAGCCCAACGAATCCTTGCAAAAATTGTTTGCTGGGAAGTATTTCAAATACGTATTTCAAATACAAAATAGTATTTTGTAATTTGTATTTGATAGAGTTCATGAAAATGGGTTAATATTTTGAATCAAAATACTTTAGTGTCTTGTATTTTAGTTTTTTTTTAAATACTGTAAAATACTTTGTAAGAAGTCTACATAATGACATAAAAAAAATAAGGCCTCTGATTGGTGCTTTCTCAGTTATTTGCCTAGGCTTGAGATCAGACCAGAAAATTTATTAATATCGAAGAAGGTGACCAATGCTTGAAGTACGGATGGAAATTATGCAACACACATTAAGAAAATAAAAGACAAATAGCATTGGTATATTTGGGAGCAAGTCCACAATCATTGAAAATAATATACTGCACAATGCTAGGACCAGTAATATGTAATGGCAGTATGGTGTACAATGCATCAGCATCTTTGTTTAAGAAATGAGATGGAATAAAATATCAGTCCAAAAACAGGAATATGGAGCCTACAGCACATAATCAGTCTCAGTGCTGCAGGTGGAAACGTTTAAAAATAAAAAAACACCTAAAGATGGTATACTGGTTTTCACTTAAGGGGTTAAACTGAGGCTCTTCCAGTTAAAGACGAAGTGAACAACTCTTGGGAGAAAGATTAAACTGCACAAATAATAGTAGTTTTAGATGGATTGCTGATGTAGATGCCAAGAAAATAAGACAAGCAGTATTAAAATAAGTCCTACAGTGGCGATACCTACAATACTTCATTGGCTGTTTCAAATGTTCAAGTTGATCTGCAGGTGCACTGTATAGTTAATGAATAGGAAAGATGTCTGTCTATGAAGAGTTTATTTGCAAAAACTAATAACTTCATTTTTAGAGATATTATGTGTTATGTTGTGCATTGAAGAGTACAATTGCAAAAAAACATTTAAATTAGGTTTAGACTTTAGTAGTTTTCTGAAATCATGTTTTTACATTAAGTATTGAATATTTGAATTGCAAAAAACAATCAAATTTTTTTTTTTTTTTTAAATAACCTCTTCATATATCACCCTAGGGGCATGGTGGCTCAGTGGGTAGCACTGTCGCCTCACAGCAAGAAGGTCGCTGGTTCGAGTCCCGGCTGGGCCAGTTGGCATTTCTGTGTGGAGTTTGCATGTTCTCCCCATGTTTGCATTTTTTCCTCTGGGTGCTCCTGTTTCCCCAAGGTCCATACAGTCCAAAGGTCCATAAAGTCCAAAGACATGCGGTATAAGTGAATATGATGAACTAAATTGGGCGTAGTGTATGACTGAGTGTGTGTGTGAATGTGAGATGGGTGTTTCCCAGTACTGGGTTGCGGCTGGAAGGGCATCCGCTGCATAAAACATATGCTGGAATAGTTGGCAGTTCATTCTGCTGTGGCGACGCCTGATAAATAAGGGACTAAGTCGAAGGAAAATGAATATATCACCCTTTTAAAATATAAGACTGTTAAGAGATGATGTCAGTTTTACTGGCCACCCAATGGATGGAAACACAATGAAGAGATATAGTACTGTGTTCCAACTCATTATCTGGATTACATGGTTTTTTACATTGATTAAAGAGAACATCTTCAAGACAGGACTTTCTGTATGAAAGAATGTGTACAGATTTTATACTAAAATGAAAGAGAAAGAAAAGTTTATGAATAGCTACTCATGTACAGGAGTAGAGGTGAATGAGTTGGCAGAGAAGCTGACTTAAACTTGCTCAGAGAAACGCTGTTGCTGTCAAACACTGTTTACTTCACTAAGTCAGTTTAGTGGTGAAGGAATTGATCCAATGGGCCTGTTGATGGAAGGTTTGCAAAGAAATTTCATTCTCCCTTGTAAAAGTATTTTGTAGTATTTTCAAAATACAAAATACAGTATTTTATTTTGATACTTGTTGTGGCTGCTGTTTGTAGTTTATTTTGATACATGTAAAATTGAGGTATTTGGTATTTTATTTTAAAAAACATTTCAATGTATTTTTGCACATCCCTGCACACACAATTAACTTTGCACTGCAAATTTGACAGAATACACGTTAATATACACTGCTGTATGGATATCCGTTATGTTAATGTACAAAATAAACCTGATTTAACGTCCACAAACTGGGATTGAAGCGTCTTCTTTTATAATTGTACTGACATTATTCGGCTGTGATGATGAATTCCATAGCGAGTTTACTGTTTTTACTTTATTACAAACATGCACTGTTTTAAAAACGTTTTAAACTTGTAAAACTCATTCTTGAGGTGCAGATGATCACAGAGAGCTGAACAGATCTTTTAATCCCAGTTGCTTTGTGCAAGTCCTGTCTTGTGGATATGATTATATGTGTTACTGTGGAGACATGTTAATATGCGACTGTCAACCAATTCAGTGGTTTTTGGAGGGCCTCAAAATTGCAGGGATTTTAGTCCTATTTTAACGTCAGGAAATAAAAAAAAGAGACTTATTGTGTTTATATCACTCCAGTATGACTGTGGACACACTATACCTACACACAGTTCTGTCCAAACAGCTTCCAAAAGTTGATTTTCATCCAACCCAGGCTCATTCTGAAAACGTACCGCTATATACATTTCTGGAGAGTGGCAAATACGTGCCAGGAGCTACGTTTTTTTTGCAGTTTTTGTTTTCGCAAATCCACCAGAGGCAGCTGTGTACGTATTTTCAGATCTCAAATTTCTCTCACGAGTGCCATTCGCGCCTGCTGTTCTCACATAAATCCACCAGAGGCCGCTGTCGACTGACTGAATGACTGACTGATCGATCGACTCACCCACCCTCCTCCTTCCCTAAACCCAACCAATAGTGTTTTCAAACCGACAACCGACAGTTTCCAGAAAAAGAAAAGCCCTCGCCTTTTACCACGTTTTCAGATTCACGTTTACCACATTCTCACCCTGTTATTTACTTTTTTATTTTATTTTTTGGTTTTTGGTTTTGTCTTACCCGCTTTCTGGAACCGTTCTTCGCCGGACTCGAACCCCGTTGTCAGTCTCAACTCCTCTCTGCGTCTCAAGTCCGCTGACGTACATCGAGCTAACTGGACAAACTGGTAACAGCGGGAAAGCCGTCCACACTGAGGTAAGCGGTCAGCTGGTAAGTGCGAAAGACCAAATGCAGCCATACGTACTTCTGGCAACATAATTCGCGATCTTCAGAAACGTATATAGGGCTACGTTTTCAGAATGAACCTATGTTGTTTTTATCATAGGTGCCCTTTAAGGGGGCTAAAAATATTGACTCTAAAATGTTTTTAAAAAAATGTAAAACTGCTTTTATTCTAGGCGAAATATAACAAATAAGACTTTCCCCAAGAAGAAAAAAATATTATAGGAAATACTGTGAAAAAATCTTTGCTCTGTTAATCAGAATTACATTAACAGGAGGGCTAATAATTTTGACTTCAACTGTACATCATTTTAGTTTTTTGACTTCGTTTGAAGTGTAGCAGCGCCTTAAAAGGGACATTGACTATATTCTGTAAAAACTGTGAGAAATTAAGTGTGATTAACTGTGAGACAACTTAGGCGTAACAAGTTGAAGTAAATTGTTTTAGGTCAAAGGTAGGTCAAAGTAGGGCTGTGACATTGCAGATTGTCTGTTGGAACATACTAGTTAGCAGCTGGACTTTGTTTCCCATTTGTTAAAGTCATTTCTCCACTTTATCCAAGTGGCTTGATCAGACGCCCCCTGAGGAGCTCACCATCTGTCTTTTAACCGCAGCGAAAATGAGGCCAAAGCGAGCCAACGAATCCCTCACAGCATAACTAAAAACAAGAGTTAATTTCACTTGAAGGTCCCTGACTTCAGCTCTCAGATAAACAGGAGTGTGATCTCTAAAACTGCTCTGCTTTATTGTTCAGGCTAATCTTCTTAGCTCACGAGATCGAGCGCTAATCCTCTTCCTGAGCAGCAAACCCCCATGCGTGTGTACATAACCACATTAAGAGTTACACACACTGAAGCCATTGTCTAACCGTTTCCTCCCTACGTAAAGGGTTTCGCTCCGAGGGGAGAAAACCAAACACCCAAAATCTGTTTTAAGGGACCAAAATGGCGTCTGTTTGAAAACCCTAACCCCGTAAACTTCAAAGTGACTCTCATAATAACATAAATGGCACTTGACTGTTGCGGCCTGTGGAACAAAGCTAAAAAAATGAACCCTGGCCTCGCTCTTTATCATGCGTTCGAGTGTGAATACGCTCATCTGACCTTTAGGCTTTGGTTTCTTTTCTTTGGTGCCGGCGGGAGAGCTGTCTTTGGTCGTTTTCTTCTTTGTCTTCTTCTGTGAGGTCTCTTCATCATCCTCATCGTCTTCATCATCAGAGTCTAATCAAAAATGGTAGAAATTTATTCATTATTGTCCTTATTTCTTTTTTTATATATATATATATATATATATATATATATATATATATATATTTAGTGTGCATGTGTTAAACCAATGAAGTTATGCTTGTCTTTGTTATCTTTCATTACAATGAAATTGAGTCACCATTGGGTCATGCTTTGACTGATCATTGACTCATAATCCCCTGCTGGTTGATGACATAACTACAGCACCATTCACTGATATTGGCGACCTTGTTAAAATGAAAGGTCACCAAAAAAATGAAAATTCTGTCAACATTTACTCACCCTTTACTTATTTCAGACCTTCATGAGTTTCTTTCTTGTGTTAAACACACAGTTATTTTGGCAAACAATGGAAACCGCTAACAATTGATTTGTGTAGTTTTTGTTTTTACACCTACGGAAGTCAGTGGTTACAGGTTTCTAACATTCTTCAAACTATCTTCTTTTGTGTTCAACAGAAGAAAGAAACTCATAAAGGTTTGGAACCAATTGAGGGTGAGGAAATGTTTACTTTGGGCTGAACTATCTCTTTAAATATGAGCAAAGCAAACTGTAAAAAACCCTTATTACTGTTTCACTATTTGATCGTTTGCTCAAAATAATAACAAAACAACTCAGCCCTAATTAAGAACAAAAAATTGCAAACACAGCACGGTTTCGTCTAAAAACAAAAATCTTTTTTGTGTGTCACAATTATTGGCACCCCTATGAATTCTATGAGCAGCATAGATTTAAACTAGAAAAGTAAAGTTTGTAGACAAACTTCATGGTGGCTTGAAAAAGATTGAAAGAATTGTAGTTCATTCATTTTCCTTCGGCTTAGTCTCTTTATTCATCAGGGGTCGCCACAGCGAAATGAACCACCAATTTATCCAGCATATGTTTTACACATCGGATGCCCTTCCAGCTGCAACCCAGTACTGGGAAACATCCATACACACTCATTCACACACATACACTATGGCCAATTTAGTTTATTCAATTCAGCTATACCGCATGTCTTTGGACTGTGGGGGAAACCGGAGCACCCGGAGGAAACCCACGCAAACACAGGGAGAACATGCAAACTCCACACATAAATGCCAACTAAACCAGTGACCTTCTTGCTAAGCCTTTTCTATGCAGTTGCTAAGGTGTTCTGAGTGCTTGCTAAGGCGTTGCTAGGGTGTTTAAGGTGGTTGCTAAGGTGTTGCTAGGCAGTTGTTAAGGTATTTTGAGTGGTTGTTTTAGGTCGCTGCTAGGTTGTTGCTAGGTGGTTGCTAGGGTGTTTTGAGTGGTTGCTGAGGTGTTGCTAGGGTGTTCTGATGGTTGCTAAGGTGTTGCTAGATGGTTTCTAAGGTGTTCTGAGTGGTTGCTAAGGCATTGCTAGGTGGTTGCTAGGGTGTTCTTAGTGGTTGCTAAGGTGTTGGTAGTCGGTTGCTAAGGTGTTCTGAGTGACTGCTAGGTGGTTGCTCAGGCATTGCTTGACAGTTGCTATTGTGTTCTGAGTGGTTACTAAGGCGTTGCTATGCGGTTATTAGGGTGTTCTATGTGGTTGCCAAGGCATTGCTAGGCGGTTGCTAAGGTGTTCTGAGTGGTTTCTAGGGTGTTCTGAATGGTTACTAAGGTGTTGCTAGGCAGTTGCTAAGATGTTCTGAGTGGTTGATAAGGTGCTAAGGTGTTGCTAGGCGATTGCTAAGGTGTTCTGAGTGGTTGCTACGCAGTTGCTAACATAAATTAGCATGTTTCTAGTTTGAATTAGCATGGTTCTAGTATGAATTAGCATGTTGCTACCATGTTTCTAGCATAAATTAGCATGTTGTTAGCATGGTTCTAGTATGAATTAGCATGTTGTTAGCATGTTTCTAGCATAAATTAGCATGTTGTTAGCATGGTTCTAGTATGAATTAGCGTGTTGCTAGCATGTTTCTAGCATAAACTAGCATGTTGTTAGCATGAATTTAGTATAAATTAGCATATGGCTAGTAAGTTTATAGTATGAATTAGCTATTTTTGTTGCAGGTTCGGCTACAAACTGGAAATTGTTTACCAGAGCTACAAATATGAGGAAACACACAGGACAAACTCATTCAGTTATTCATCAATGGGTAAAATAAAATAACAGAGCTGTGAGTTATGACAAGAGGTTATTAAGCTACACAAAATGGGAAAGTTATAAGAAAATGGCAAAAACACTCAAAATGCCCATTTGCAATCAGGGGAATAATTTTTTTTTTAAATCAGTCGACTGGAAGTGTTATGAATCCGCCTAGAAGAGGACATTTTTTTCTGTCGCGTGAGGACATTCTGTTCTTTGAACTAGAGAGTCACTCTGACCAGATCATATGAATCAGTGATTCGTTAACTGGAGGCTTGCTTTGACCAGATCATATGAATCAGTGATTCGTTAACTGGAGACTCCCTCTGACTGGACCATATGGATCAGAGAATCCTTAAATGAAGAAACACTCTGACTGGATCAAATGAATCAATGAGCCATTCATCGGAGACTCACTCTGCCAATACAATTATTAAAATAAACAATTTCAGTGCTTTGAAATGTAAAAGTTTCTCAAAACAGTAAAGGACAAATATGTGAAAAATAAGTCCAGCACGGTAATAATGCAAAAATACTTATAAAACATTTCTAAAAAATGGTTGAGTTGTTTCACTCCCATTTTGGATCAAAAATAGACGAACCAGCTGTTACAATTTATGATTGTTTGTCCATATTTTACCCACATTTGGGTTGAAACAGGCCATCATTTTTAGAGTTTAGCACAAGTAATTCATAAAATATGATAAAAATAAATATTTTAATAACCAGTTAAAAGTCTCTTTTACCTTTCTTCTTCTTTGGTGTGCTCTTGGTCTTCTTTTTTGTGTTCTTCTCTGCTGTTTCTTCTCTCTCCTTCTCGGTTTTCTTCTTCTTTACTGTTTTGCTCTCTTCTAAGAGGTGAAAAAAGATTGTTTAAGCAACTATTAATCACACCACAAGTATAAAAATCTATTCTTAAAAAGATACAAGATCTTAACCCTTGTGTATTGTTCAAATTTACTACCCATCCGTTATGTTTGGGATGAAAACATCTACTGAATTAAACTGCTGTATATATGTATCAGATAAATATATTTTTTTCTCTCATTTGTTTGTTTAAATCTGTTAATCAACATGATCAAAGCTACAAATTTGATCAAAACTAATAAAAACTACAAATGTAAAAATTCAATTTTCAATATAAAAGGTAATTGTGGACTGGGTATATATTTGTTTACCTTTTTCATCACAGTCTGGGACGTGTGAAAGATTAGTAACAACATTGACATTGATCCAGTCTTAGTTTTTGTGCAGCATCAGATTATTATTTTCTTCTCCCTCATTTACTGTTCATAGTTGTTTTTGCCCCATTGACTTCCATTGTAATGACAGTTTTTGATTGCAAAGCCATGATGCCATTTATAACACCATTGATCATCAGTTGCCACCATTAACCCTTTAGAGCAAAAAAGCTTATTCCTGGCTTTTATATGGAGTTCTATGGAGTACAACAACAAACTATAGTGTGTGTGCATAAACATGTACTATGTTTTTGTTTACTCCATATAGTTCCGAGAGCTGAGGTGCTTATTTAGATTTTCTCAGAAATGTCAAGGTAAGTGTGTCTCACTCATATTCTAACACTCGCGCGCACACACACACACACACACACACACACACACACACACACACACACACTCATACTCCATATAACTCTGTATAAAACCCATAAACTATGCTTTTTTTCACACTGAAACTGATGATCAACAGCAAAAATTACAAACTGTAAAATGGAAAACCACCAACCACCGTGTCAGTGTCATGGCTTTGCGATCAAAAATGTTGTTATAATGGAAGACCACACAACATAACAGCCACAAACATAACAAAAGAGTAGTAAATTTGCTCACAGTTTCAAAGCATTTTCTGCAAATATGTGTCACAATAAGATTTGTCACCAAAAATTCCATTTACTGAAACACAGAGAAAGTTGTGGCCAAATTAAGACTCAACAGCACCCCATAGTGGATGAAAACGTTTTCCCCAACATAGCATAATGGTTAAAAATATCTAATTGACATTCAGTAAATTGAACAATCTCAGGACAAAGACTATCTCAATATATCAAGAAAAACAAGTGTAATGTGTATCAGACTGACTTTTTGAGGGTGTGCTCTCCTCATCACCAGACGGCTCTTCACTCTTCTTAGCTTTGCTTTTTTTGGGTTTGGCTTCAGCTCCATTGGCTTTTCCAGAATCTGCCTCCGGCTTCTTCTTCTTTGTCTTCTTCATGGCTGTTAATGATGACAATGAACCAAATTTCATTTCACGGCTCTGTTCAGCATAATCCTTCATTTCTGTGCATTGTTCTGTAAATTTAAGCAACTGTTTTGAACTTACCGATTGCCATACATACCCATGCAGTGAAAGCAAGAAAAGAGACACACAGGATACATTAGAAATCAATACATTACACTAGTTTTATCAAAACTGACCAACAAAAGAGAACAACAGAATCAAAGAAACAACAGAACAAAAATTTGTAATTACTAAACAAACACACATATATATATATATATATATATATATATATATAGGTAAAATAGGCTGAGTCAGTTGGCATTTCTGTGTGGAGTTTGCATGTTCTCCCCTTGTTTGCATGGGTTTCCTCCGGTTGCTCCGGTTTCCCCACAAGTCCAAAGACATGTGCTATAGGTGAATTGGGTAAGCTAAATTGTCCGTAGTGAATGGGAGTGTATGGGTGTTTCCCAGTGATGGGTTGCATCTGGAAGGGCATCCGCTGCGTAAAACATATGCTGGATAAATTGGTGGTTCATTCCGCTGTGGCGACCCCAGATTAATAAAGGGACTAAGCCGAAAAGAAAATGATTGATTAATGTAGGTAAAATATGTTGGTGCATTTGAACAAAACAGATTCGTTAAACAGATATATCTGATTGGCTGATAGCCATGCGATATTCTGCAAAACAGCACTCACTCAGCCTCTTCACCCTTCAACTTTGTGTATTACTCCGCCCACATACAGTGACAAGCAGAGGACACTCTACAGTTTGACAAATATTGCTGCTATTGGACAACATAATGTACTTTTGAGGCTTTTTTTAGTCGAGAATGTAGTTGTTTAGATTGCAACTATGCAGTTTATTTATAAGGATAGTGCCTATTTTAAAATATTTATAATTTCTGAGAGACAGCGCGTCGGTGGCCGTTAGCCTGCCATACCGAGTAGACCAAAGACGGTTTACGTTGTCCATCCACAAGATGGCGACAGAGCCCTTAATAAGCCCTTAGAGGAGGAAAAACCCAGTGTAATTTTAAACTACAGCTGATCAAATCATTATAAAACAAACAAACAAAGATGTGAATGAAAGGTGGAAGAAAGTAGTTCCTCTTACAAAAGGGTTTTTAGACTCTCCGTGTTTGGTTTTCTTTTTTATACACACAATTATGCCGTTGAACTGTTGTATAAACGCAATATCACACTTGTAGCAGTGTGATATGGCTGTATATCGTCACTGGTGAGACACTAAGACACAACGCAACCAGTGCTGATATACAGCCATATCGCACTGCTACTCGTGTGATATATATATATATATATCACATATTTCTATGTGTAGTAAACATACGTCTAAAGGTGTCGTTGACTTGAAATTTTGGCCAAAGAACTCCATATACACAAAGAAAACAAATCTAATTAGTTTACAAATTAAGTTATGTGTATTAAAATGAAATGACACAGGGAAAAAGTATTGAACACATGAAGAAAGGGAGGTGTAGGAAGGCAGTGAAAGTCCAGACAGCAGCTGAAATTTCTCAGTAGTTCTTCAGCAACCCCTTCTGCCCTTCGTCATTGTAAATGAATATTAGCTGCTTCAGTCCAACATCTACATTACCAGGATGATGAAGATGAAACCAGGGTGGACATTTCAGCAAGACAATGATCCAAAACACAGTCAACGAAACTCTCAAAAGAAAATCAAGCTGTAGAATGGTCCACACAATCACCTAACTTGAATCCAATATAAAATACAAATTAAAGATCAGATTTGACAGACGAAACCCACAGAACCATCAAGATTTTTACACTCTGCTGAAGTCTGTGAAAAACACCATCACACCTGAGCATTTCATGTGACTTCATTCTCTATGTGAGAGGCATTTTTAAGCTACCATAACCAAAAAAGCCTTTTATTTAAAGTATTAAATACGTTTCAGAAGTTCAGTACTTTCTCCTTGTGTCATTTCATTGTTATTATACACATAAATAATTTTTCTGATTCCTTTAGCTCCTTTAGAAATATTATTCTCAGGAAAAAAACATGACGTGTTCAATATTTTCCCCACTATATATATAATTTTTTATAGAATTATTTTTTTGCTGAATCTATTATTAAACAACGATTTACATGTTATTAAACATTTTGTTTCTGAAATGTTAGCTAAATGTTCATTTAACATCTTTTAGAGAACATAAATTTTTTTTTTTGCTACATTTTTATTTGCAAAACATTAAAATGCAACATTCATTTATTGTTTCACATTCAGAAATAATGGTTACACAACTTATTATGTACTTGTAAGTTCTTACAACTATTTAATTTTTTTTGCAGATGATACGTGTTTTTAATTCAATAATTATGTCTTCAACTTTCTTAAAGACAACTAATCAGCCAAGATTTTCTGTGCATTCATGCCTTGCTCAAACAAAGCAGTTGAATCTGTTTAACCGGCTGTGGCACATTAGTTTAAGAAGTGACCTGTTACATACTAAACGCCGAGGGAGGCCAGACTCGGAGATGGATATGGAGAAAGTCTAGTTCTTACACAATGTAGGCCGGACGTCACAGCCTGCTTCCGTACTGCACGGACTGGGGAGCATATAATCTGATTAAGCCAAACTTAAATGAGTATTTATAGACCTCAGTTTGACAAAGACAGTGGGATCCTTGATTACTGAAGCCATGGGGATTTCACTCAGACTATATTGAAAGCCCCTTAAACCATAGAGGTTTGGTTTGACATCTGCTCGGCTAAGAGATATTGATTGGTTAATTTTTTAATTGGAGTTAATGTTTCATAATTTGAGCCTGGAAAAGCTCTTCTGGGTCAGTGAGTTTCGGAGTTTTTTTATGCTCCAGTGGCCTTGATCAAATGACATCTTCTCTCTCTATAGACTTTATGGTTAAAAATGTAACAGGATATTCAGGAAAAAGGAAACACATGAACAAAGTTTCCTGTTTTTGAAAAACAATTATTTTTATAGAAACCTGTTCTAAATACTGTTGTTCAATACTAAGATATGTCCAATATACTACACTGTAAAAATGATATCATCGAAAAGTCATGACAACATATGTTTTTATGTTACTTTATCTTAAGTTAGTACGTCGATCAGGTTTTCACTGTAATTTTTTAAGTTATACAACTTTTGTTTAAATTATGTTTATGTTTTAAGTCAGTTTGACTGAAATCACACAGTTTTTTTTGATTCAGCTTAAACATTTGAAACATTTTACAGTGTACTGCTATAAAAAATCATTTGACATTGAACAATTATTAAAAAGAAATATTAGCATTGTAAAATATGATAAAAATAAATGTAAAAAATAAGTAATTTGTTAAAGAATAATACAATGGGATAATAAATAAAAATAAAATATTATTATTATTTTTTTTTTTAAATGATTAAATTATTAACATTCATTACTCAAATTATTAACATTATAACTTTATTTTAATCATTTTAAACAGAAATTCAACCCAGCAAACAGCTACAGGGCCCATTTAAAACAATGACAATCGCAAACTGGAGGCATTTAACATATAAATATCTAACATATGAAACATACATTTAGTTCCTATTGAAAATATGACAATAATATAATAAAAAATGAACTGTTTTAATATTTAACAAAATACTATTATAAAAAAAATTATATATAACTAAAGCAATTATGGGGCAGCACGGTGGCGCAGTGGGTAGCACAATCACCTCACAGCAAGAAGGTCGCTGGTTCGAGCCCTGGCTGGGTCAGTTGGCATTTCTGTGTGGAGTTTACTTGTTCTCCCCGTGTTTGTGTGGGTTTCCTCCGGGTGCTCCGGTTTCCCCCACAAGTCTAAAAACATGCGGTACAGGTGAATTGGGTAAGCTAAATTTTCCGTAGTGTATGTGTGTGAATGAGTGTCTATTTATAAAAATAGATTTATTAAAGTTTATTTATTACTCCTTTTAATCTGAAATAAACAAAATAAAAATAAACAGTTACAGGACCAACTGAAAACCGTAATATAATGAATAGAAATAAAGCAATTATTATTACTACAGTAAATTGGTTATTAAATTGAACTTGAAATCTTAATTATTACTATTATGATTCATTATTATTATTATTACTATTATTATTAATATTATTATTATTATTATTATTATTATTATTATTATTATTATTACAATTTGACTCATTGCATATACCAATAAAGAGTTACCATAACCCTTTTAAAACAACAACAGTGAAATTAATTTGCAGATAATACTGAAAAATGAAACTAAACATGGTCACTATCAGTGTTGGGGAAAGTTACTTTAGAAAGTTAATGCTTTACAGAGTTACTCCCCAAAAAAGTAACTACTTAGTTACTTTTTATGGTAAGTAATGTGTTACGTTACTTTTGAGTTACTTTTTCTGACCTGGCTGAGGCTTAATGTCTTTCAGAATTTATTTATTTTTAAATAGAGGAGCTCTGCAATTTACAACACACTGTATAACCTTCATTTACCTTTAAAAAAAACATCTAATGAAATTAATGTAGGATAATGTTATCTTCTGAAAATGTCCTGACCCCAGAGCTATACATGTGGTATATACAGATTAGATTAACAAAAGTGTAAAGTAATGCGTTTGCTACTTTTGTACTTTTTGTCTTATTGAAAAGTAAAATCACTGTCCATTCAGATAATTCTCTTTTCCTTTTCTTCCATGTGCTCAAAATAATGAGAATATTTCCATCGCAGAAATGTAAGGCTCAATCTTCAATTTTGTCTGTTCCTGCATTCTCTCATTGTGTGTGGGATTTAACGTGACTTCGTTCCTTTTAATTCAGCAATTAATTTTTTAAAAGTGAATTAACTAAACTAAAAAGTAACTTGCATTACATTTTTTTTTAAAGTTACTCAGATATTGTTTTATTATTACTTCATTTTTAAAAGTAATGCATTACTCTTTACTAAAAGTAATATTATTACGTAACTCGCGTTGCTTGTAATGTGTTTCCCCTAACACTGGTTACCATTGCCGTCCTTTTCTAAAGCTTTTATATGCTTCTATTTTTTTTTTTTTTTACTAAAGATGGTATAAAAATATCGTCAAACTCAGATACTGACTGACATTTAATACGAAATATGTTAGGCAGAACATAGATTAAAGGTGCAATCGATTACATTGGAAAGGTAAACTGGATATAAGACTCTTGAAAACACACAAAGCACACACAAGGCAAGACAAGAAAAGAAAAGATAAGAAAAGAAAAAGAAAAACACAGATAACAAAACCCAAATATAACAAAACCCAAATAAAACACAAAACACACATAAACAAACACAAAACAAAAATCTAACAAAACGAAACACACATAACAAAACACACACAAAACAAACAGTCACAAATCAAAACTCAAACAACAACACCAAATCACACACAAAGTAAAAACACACAAAATAAAAACACAAGCAAAACACACACACAACTAAAAACTAATAAATCAAACAGACTTGCATTATCTTCATATGACTACTTTAGACTTCTTTAGAACATTCTAGATCATAAAAGCTTTTATATTTACTGTAGTATAAACTGAACAAATCTATTCTCAGTGACCAGATGTCCCTGTTCCCTGAGGACAGTGCTCATTATTGTTGTCTTGTCCTGAACTGAACCTGTTTTACTTAAACATTAAACCATACAAAATGCATTGTCTCCATTTTAAACAGACAATCATAAGTGTGATTTTTGTGCTATTTTCACCAATGAACTACATCATATCAGAAATCTGCTCCCCATTCACCATTACTCCTATTACTATCTAAAACACCTCTAATCTCAGACATTTAAGACATCTATAAACACTATTTTCAGCTCAGATATACCTTCTCTGCAGACATGGCTATTGAGACGGCATCAGTTGTACAGTAAAAGTCCCAGCAAGAGAGCAGATGAAGCTGTCATGTGTGTTTGTGTGTGTGTATGTTCAGTCTGCCTGATTATGAAAGCTAGTTTAGTCCGGAGAAGTTGATAATAGGATTCAGTGTAAAGCCCATCTGCTTCAGGAGGAACCAAAGCAACAGGAGGAACGCACCGTCATATACTGACACCAAACAACACTGTTCACTACTGAGACAAATATCATTAAACTTAAAGAGGAAAACTGAAAAGTTGAAAAATGATCTTGAATTCGTAATATCATTGTATTTGGTTGTTTAATTACTTAAAGGTGCAGTTAAAGAGATAGTTTCAACCCAGGCTTAATGGAAGTATGTGACTAAGCCTACACGTTTGCAAAACGTAAAAAATGTTGCTCCGGGTATGTTTTGTTGCACATTTCAGATGACAAATCACTAGAGGGCGCTGTCTAAATTTGAGCAAATCTGAAATATGTCACTATGGGTATTTTGTTGTACATTTGAAGGCGGCACTTGTCATACAGAAAAATATATCGAAATATAGTATCGAATATAGTAGGGCTGCACCATTAATCGAAAAAAGATTGTGATCTCGATTCGACCCCCCACATGATCTTTAAGGCTGATTTATACTTCTGCGTCAAGCGCACGCGTATGCTCCGGCGCTGCCTTCGTGTGGTCGCATAGCCCTCGGCGTGGCCATCGCTGACGCGCATCTCTCAAAAAAATGTAACTACACGTCACAATGACGCGTAGCGCAAGCTCTGTGATTGGTCGGCTTGGTAGCGCTGACGAGTGTGGGCGGGACCGAGAGCTGTGCGAACCCATTTCCCGTGAAGGAGCTCCAGATGGAAAGTTTTTTCACTTTGTTTTATATATGTTGCTCAGCAACGTGGACACCTTCAAATGGTGTTAAAAGTGTCGCATACTGTATTTTTAAGGTATAATTCACCCAAAAATGTCATTTCTGTCTTAATGTAATGATGTCGTGGCCGTGAAATCACACATGAGCTGACACACTTTTTGTTTTCTACTGAGAGGATGGGCACATGCCCGCGAATGTCTACTTTAGTGAACAGAACCTGCATAGGCAGTGAATAACAGGTAATAAAGTTGTAAATAACATTCAGTTTGTTGCAGAGTGATCGTTTGAGAGCTGCTTGTGAAGTATGAATTGCATGTATGTTTGTTTGTTTTTCTCAAAGTGACGGCAGCCATGACATGAACCGCACTCTGCAGTGAAAGTGAAACCGAAAGCACGCACATCAAAATGATAATATCGCATTGTAAAGTTCTGATTACTACAAGCATTTTATCATATGTTTATTCTTTCATAGCGAACACAGAGTGTTGTGCATGAAAATAAATGTTTAACAGTGTCAGTATAAGTACTCTAGCCTATATAATGCTGAATATAATGCAAGAGGGAATATGATAATGACAAATGTCTCATTTTACCAGTGAATAAAATGAACTAATAATGTTGTCAATGACAAATGACAAGCATATGTCTCAAACATAATAATTCAACTTTAGAGAATTATGAATAGTTGTATTCTGATGTCATCACTTTACTGTGCAATAACGACCAGGACAATTTTAAAATCTATTCAAGTCCACCATCCCAAGTCCAATTTAGCATTTTAACCAACAGTAGACCTATACATAGGATTAATATTATTATTGTTGTTTTACCATATGTTTGAGAAATAATAATAGCCGACTCATATTAACCTTTATTTTATATCTACAGAATCATGAGAAAATCGTGATCTTGATTTTAAGCAAAACATTTTTTGATTTTTATTTTAGCCAGAATCGTGTAGCCCTAGAATATACTATCGAAACCACATTACCTTTTACATTACATTTACCTTGATTTTGCATTGCTTTTATCTCTTTTGTGGAATCGTGCTTTACTGAAACCTGAGTACACAACTACAACACTGTAAAAAAAAAAGAGCTACCGAGCAAACTGACTATGCCACAAACATACGCCATAACATGTCCATATAGAGATAGACATGTGACGCAAACATATTCGATAAAAAAAAAATATAAATCATAGAAACCATTAAGATTTATTTTGGTATTAGTATTTAATTGATGTTGTGCAAATAATCCTTTATTCATCAATAATATATCCCTGCAAATATCATTAGTGTGAAAAAGGAATAAAAGTTGCTGTTGTCATACTGAGCAGTAGTTTTTATTTTACCTAGAAACTGCAGTTAAACATATGTTGAAGTAGGTTTTTGTGGTTTCACAAAAATGTAAGTTGAAGCATATGTTTTCAATGAACCTTTTTTGGATATAGGTCTAAAAAAAAAAAAATGTCATCATTTAGTCATCTTCCACTTGTTTCAAACCTGTTTGTGGTTTTTTTTCTGTTGAAAGATAAACAAAGGAAGATATTCTGAATAATGATGGAAAAATAAACAACCATTTTTCACGAGTTCACACTCACAGATATTTGACTGAATAGCATATGCGTATTGGGCGTGCTGTCCGGGGAGAGGGCTCTGAGCTCGGAAAGACACCCTAACTCTTGTTATTCCACTTATCATGTTAGGGAGAGATATGGGGGTCTGAGCACATTGTCTAGCCCGGCTCCCCCCTCAGATTTAAGTAGGTATCGGGTTTAAAAATGTGGAGTTGGGGTGGTGGAGGGATGGTGAAGTCGAGAGAAAACAGAGGTATGACGTGTTTGACTATTTATAGAGGTTAGGTCTTAAGCTGATTGGATAATAGAATGATTGTCAATAATGAATTAGCCTCGTCAAAACTGATCATGATTCTCCCGAAATTTGTTTATAAAACATTACTTCGACTTTGGATGTCAGTAGCTGCTGGTTTCCAACATTCTTCAGAAAAGCTGGTTTTGTGTTCAACAGAAGAAAGGAAATCATAAAAGTTTGGAACCACTTGAGGGTGAGGAAATGGTAAGGAAATAGTCATTTTTGGGTGAACTGACACTTTTAGTTGCGTTAACCATCAGATTGCAAACAATAATGATTACGTTCTACAGAATGATTTAAGATGTTCTAAAGAGCTTCTTCAGCTGTAATTTAATCATATTATTAAAACTGTATTTATTCATTAATATTTGTTGGTGTTTGGAAGTTTATAATTTAAAAAAAAATTGTGCAAAACAGTAACATAAATTTTAAACAGGTCAAATCTAAAATAACTATAGCTATATACATTCTGTCACAATCACCAGCAATCTAGTCCATACAGATCGCTGGAGAACTACAAGTCTGCCACCAAAAGAACTACAAATTCCATTTTACCTGTTCACACACCTGTTCTGGATCACCGATGATGACACGCACACAGCTCATCATTGAATCATTTACTGTATTATAAAGACACACGCATTGCTGAGTCTTGTTTTACCGCGTATAACATTACAAAGCGGTTTTCCTTGTTTGTTTTGCCGTGTTTCGATCCTTGCTTTGTTTTACCGTTTTGATTCTTTGCCACCTAGCCTGACCTTTTGCCTGTATTTTGACCATGTATTTTGGATTATCCTTATGCTACTGTTTGCTCCTGTTTTTGACTATTGCCTGCACGACTTCTCTTAATAAAACTACATGTGGATCCCCAACTCTGTTGTCAGCGTCCGTATGTTACACATACATATACTGTACTATAAATATTAAAATGCCCAGGAAAAAGAAAAACAATAATAAAAAATAATATTAATAAAAAAAAAAAAAAAACATCAATTCAAGAAATTGAACCAATCAATCAGTTATTTTTGTGTGTGTATATATATATATTTTGTTTTTGTGGGGGTGGGGGAATTCATAGGGCCCTAAATAAGGTTTCAATGTGTCCTCGAACATTAGACAAATAAAGTATGCTTGCATTTGAATGGAGACAACATACTCTCAACGCTATAAAAATAAATGTTTTTCAGGTACCGAGTAAAGTGTTTCTGCATTTAAAAGGGCCACTACCCAAAACCATTATACAGCATGGAAAAGCCAGGATAAAAATGAAAACAGAATGTTCACAGAATTTCAGAATGTTCACAGAATGTGAGTACCATTTCTACACAAAAAAGGCAAACACAAAAACAAACAACAACAACAACCTTTTAAAACCATTAAAATATATTGCGTTTATCACATAATTATTTACCCAACAAAGGAAATTTACTGAACATCCACTTTTTCCAGAGCGGTTTGAGTTTCTTTTTATATGATATAATATTTTGTTGAAATCCGGTGGCCATTTGACTTCTACAGCATTTACTATGGATGTCAGCGGCTACCGTTCTTCAAAATATATTCTTCTTTTTTTTGTGTTTAACAGAAGAAAGAAGCTCAAATAGGTTTGGAATCACTGAGTAAATAGTTGTTTTTAGGTTAACTTTAATTCTAATTGGAACATTAACAAAACAATCTTATTTTCATCAGCTGCTTTACAGAAACGAGCACAAACACACTGTAACAATGTAATGTGTGTAACTCACCTTTAATGACCTTTTGCAGTCATAATGGGGAAGACTGAGAGATAAATCAGCATTATTAGCAAAACAAACATATACAGTATATAACATTTTGTATGTATACAGTATACAGAGGAAATCTCTACTCACCAGTCTTCCGTCCAAACCTCCTTTAATATCTCTTTCTGCAGAGGCATCAAGTGAAAATCACTGAAAATCTTCTCAAATAAAATCTCCACAGATCAATGTATCAAAACAATGCCAGTGTACTAATGCAAGTGCTTTCCCCCCTCCATCCAGTATTGTTTTCTTTCATTTCCAAGGCATAAAAGACATTTCACACACACTGACTGTGTATTTTGTGTATAAAAGTCATGTGTCATGTGTATAAAAGCATGTACATTGGGTTTTACTGGTCGTCTTAAAAGGAAATGCTGTTTCCCAGCATGCATTTAGCTTCAGCCATCTGTCAATGAAGACCAATCACTCATCTCGCCAAACCAGCACTGGAGGTCCAGCCCTCACCTGCACACATTTAAGAGGATTGGGCTCAGATTTAAAGGGGAGCCACATGTCTCTCTATGGGGGATTGGATGGGTGAAGCTCACATATATAGTACATAGTCATAAAATAATGAGGTATTAATGATAATAATAATACACAGAAGATTGTATTATTACAAAATGACAACATATTATATATAGAACAAAGCATGACAGTGATGTATTTTTAAATAAATGTTATTTTATTTTACTATAATTCTTAACACTAATGACCTGACAGATTTAGAATGGAGCCAGATTTGTGTTAAAGCCCAGCATTTGCAATTTAATACTAGATTTAAAATGATCCAATACAACTGGGCGTACTTACATCACACCTGAAAAACTAGTTTAAGTTTAACCCAAACATCCCAGATATATGTTTCAAATGCCAAAAACATAAAGCAACATTCTTTCATTGTATCTGGGAATGTGAGGTGGTTAAGATTTTCTGGCAAAACGTAATAACATTAATTTCCTAAATAATTTCAAAACCAATTCCAGTTACCCCTGAAATGTGTACTTTGGGTTTATTTTTCTGTAAGTTTGTCATTACCAGGTTATCAAACTAAAGTGATTGACATGTCTCTTATTATTGCAAGACATTTGATAGCACTCTATTGGAAGAATATCGAAAGTCCATCCATTGACCACTGGCTGAAAGATTTGACACATTATATTGCACTGGAAAGAATTACCTATGGTATAAGGAGCAAATTAAAGGAGTACCATAAAAATTGGCATCTGTTTATACAGTTTCTGGAACAAAACCATACATTGGCACAAGCAAATACCTCTCATCCTACCGATTGATTGATATGTGTACATGTGTATTTTTGTTTATACAACAGTTCTGTCTGGTTCTTGAATCTGATTGGCTGATAGCCATGTGATATTCTGCCAGTAACAGCATTCGTCCAGCCTCTTAACCCTTCACCCTTGTGTATTACTCCACCCACATACAGCGAAGCAGAGGACACTCTACAGTTTGACAAATATTGCTGCTATTTTACAACATAATGTACTTTTGAGGCTTTTTTAGTCGAGAATGTAGTTGTTTAGATTGCAACAATGCAGTTTATTTATAAGGATAGTGCCTATTTTAAAATATTTATCATTTCTGAGAGACAGCGCGTTGGCGGCTATTAGCCTGTCTTTGAGCAAAGACGGTTGACGATGTTCATCCACAAGATGGCGACAGAGACCGCATAATAAGACCTGAGAGAAAAACAGCGTAATTTCAGCTGATCAAATCATTATTAAACAGGTAAATGACTTTCTAAGTCGATCTCTCTCTTTTGTATGTTATAGTGCTGTATTTATACCATATTAATATTATGATCTCCTGATTGCAACAAAGAAATACTGGATATCTCTGTAGACTGATGGCATTTCATACCGTTCAGCCTTATAATCTTAAAACGTGAGCAAAATCACCTGTTTTGTCATCACTTTAGACATTACACTAGAGAATCATTCAAATACTAGCTCTAGAGTGACGTTAGTGAATGAGCAATGGTTCCCACCAAACATTAGACCTTTGACGGACGTGCATATCATGTCTATATTGCGTCGGTTTGTATAATAGATGTCTTTTGGACGTCCGTCAGAAGTCCAATGTTCAGTGGGTTTCTGCTGTTGTGACGTCAGCTGCAGATGTGAAGGAATGGCGTAAGAAAGTAGTTCCTCTTACAAAAGGGTTTTTAGACTCTCCGTGTTTGATTTTCTTTTTTATATACACGATTATGCTGTCGAACTGTTGTATAAACGCAATATTACACTCGTAGCAGTGTGATGTGGATGTGTATCGTCACTGGTGGGACACTAACGCACCCCTCCCATCAGTGCCGATATACAGCCACATCGCACTGCTACGAGTGTGATATTGCTCATATGTGGAATACAATATATGGTTTTATTTGTCTTAGCCCATGTATAACAATATACAGTATTTACCTGTTTAAGTGAATTTGGATGCTTTGGGGGAGGGAGGGGGAGAGTTAAAATGTAAAAAAAAAAAAAGTGTCATTAAATTTCATGTGCTTTTTTACAATAAAAAAAGTAAAAAATAATAATAATAACTCTTAACACTGTTTGTCAGAATGTTGGTTATGAATTTAAAAAGGCAAAAAAGTGCACTTCAGGAAAAATCATAAAATTAAAAATATATATATTTTTTAAATGTTGTAGCAATAATAGCTTTGTAGTATAGACCATTTCAATGTGGTCATGTCATTGGCCCTTGAACATTTCCTGCTTGTTCTCATACTATATCATAACTGTGACAAGAGGCAATTCAATCATATTTTCACGTTAAAACAGCTATCATAACATTATTTATCAATATGTGGCTCTTTTTGGATTCTCGGAAGCTATGGAAATTAAAAAATGTTAAACAGGAAATACATTAGGACCATTGTTATTGTTTACATTCCTCAAAATGGTCTATTGACCCTATGGGCCAAATACATTGAAAAATGTAGTGTATAAATGATTTTCACAACTTACAAAGAACCTGAAAGTAACATTAAATTAAGCATAAAACAGTTATTTAAGACATACATTGTATATATTTATTCATTCATTCAGTTAGTTAGTTGTTCGTTCGTTCGTAAAAACACAGTACAGTACACTTTATTATATATAAATTTTTCAATTAATACTTAACCATTACAATATAAAAACACAAAATGTACAGCTCTGGGGGAAAAAGAGACTACTTTAAAATTATTTTCAGTTATATTAATTTACCATGAATATTTTTTTTAATTAAATGTTAGTTAGCATTTTATTTAGTTAAGTTTGGTTGAGGTAAGAAGGTCGCTGGTTCGAGTCCTGGCTGGGTCAGTTGGCATTTCTGTGTGGAGTTTGTATGTTCTCCCTTGTTCGCATGGGTGTCCTCCGGGTGCTCCCCCACAGTTCAAAGACATGTATAGGTGAATTGAATAAACTAAATTGGCCATAGTGTATGTGTGTGAATGAGTGTGTATGGATGTTTCCCAGTACTGGGTTGCAGCTGGAAGGGCATCCGCTGTGTAAAACATATGCTGGATAAGTTGGCGGTTATAGATAAAAGAATAAACCAAAAAGTATGTTTTTTTTGTTAAATGCACAACTCACTCACTTTTCTTTTGGCTATAAATCTAGAGAAACTGAGTTCATAAATAAATACTCACCATTTACTCACCTTCAAGTGGTTTTGTTTCTCTATTCTATTCAAAAGAAGATATTTTAAAGAAAGCTGGAAACCGGCAGCCACTGACATCCATAGTAGGAAAAACAATTATGCCTACAATGGAAGTGAATGGTTACAGGTTTCCTTCATTTTTCAAAATATCTTCTTTTGTGTTCAACAAAATGACTATTATCTGTGTACGTATATTCTTCTATTTATCTATGTAGTTACAATTATTTGTCACAAGATGGAGCAGTATTGCAGCATACGTTATAATGCAGAGATATCTCGTTTAAGTGGGCTCTAAAATACTTAAAATTTGCTATTACTACAGCACAACCTGAAGAACAATTCCAGCGAGTAATGACTGCGTTACGAAACATATATTATGATTTTGGAATTAATAAGTGCAATAAACACACCTTTTATCTCACTTTATAGTAAACACAACTTTTACATAAAAGGCAATGTTAAAACCACGTACAGCCTATACTTTAAGGCCTCTCGTGCGTCAACATCTCCATTTAATTGGGCATCTAGCGCACTAGCGAGCTTCATTCTGCGTGTTGTGAAGTGAAGTGTTGGAGTTCACTGGCCCGACACACATCTCCTGCTGACCCGAGGGTCCCGCTCTGTCCTCTGCACTGATTATGGCAGTCTAGACTAATGGATCTCCTGGCTGAACCGCTTTCCCTCTCTCTCTTGACTGGCACCGCGCCCGGAAGAGAAGCGCTCAGTTGACCCACTGTGCTGAAGCCCCTCTGGCCTTAAAGAGACAGAGTCGCGCACGGTAGTAAGTAAGTATTTGTTTGTTTGTTTGTTCGTTTGTTCGTTCGTTCGTTCGTTCGTTTGTTTGTTGCAAATCGTAGGCCTACAGCACAAAACGGAACAATCAACATCGGAAACATCGCATTCACACATTAAAATAAATAAATAAATATTTCATAAATATTTATTTATGTATTCATAATTGATGTCGAAATTTATTTATTTAATTAATAATACATTTATTTAAATGTATTTATTTAAAAATAATAAATTTATTTAATAAATGTATTTATTTATTTATTTACTTATTTGTTTGTTCGTTTGTTGTTGTTGTTTTTTATTTGTTGTTTGTTGCAAATTGTAGGCCTACAGCACAAAACAGGACACAATCAACATCGGAAGCATCGCATTAAAATAAATAAATAAATATTTAAAACAAAACAACATCAAAGATCAATACAAAAAACGGAAAAAAATTATATTGAAGTACAAAAAGCTTCAGTTATTATAATTTTTTTTTTAAATATTGGAAGCTTTGAACCACATTCCCTATCTCAGAAAGAAAACAATTTTCTCCATTTACAAGAATGAGAGTTGTTGAGGAAAGTTACTTTTGAAAGTAATGCATTACAATATTGAGTTACTCACCAAAAAAGTAACTAATTGTGTAACTTTTTACGAAAAGTACTACTATTTGAAAAGTATATAGAAAGTACTACTTTTGAGTTACTTTTGTGTTACTTTTGCGATACTTTTTCTTACCTGGCTTGATCTCTTTCAGAACTTTTTTTCCCCTTCCTTTCCTTTCCTTTCCTTTCCTTTTTTTATCAGAGGAGCTCTGGAATTAACAACGCACTGCATAACCTTTATTTACCTTTAGAAAACACATCAAACAATTATAATTTAGGATAATGTTTATGTCGGTCAACTTTCAGAGCTATACATGCCGTATACAGATTAATGAAAGTTTAAAGCAATTTGCGTGCTACAACTTTTAGTCTTTTTATAGAAGTAAAATCGCTGTCCATTGAGGCAACCCCTTTTTCCTTTTCTTTAATGTGATCACAATGATAAGAATACTTCCATCATAGAAATCTAAGGATCTGGCCTGCCATCTTGGTTTCTGTCTGTTCCTGCGGAGACCACGTTGTCTCATTCCAACACAATCTCACTGCAATTCGTAACTTTTTGATTTAGTGGCTAATTTGGATGAATTTGTACAATCTCATTCATACAATTTAGTATGATTTGCTCATCCCCCAAAGACGGTTAGGTTTAGGGCGGGGTTGGGTGCCACGCCTCCTTTTTAAAATCGTACATTTTCGTATGATTGAACTCGCACAAATTCGTACGAATTAGGCACTAAACTGACAAAATGTAAAATAGTTACGTTTCCTCGTGAGATCAGGCTGCTCATTAATTCATTACTATAGTTTTAATTAAGCTATAATTAAGCTTTTAATTATTTTTAAAAGCTAATTAATTCAAATAAAAAGTAACTAACATTACATTTTTTTAAAAAGTAACTCAAATTTTATTACTTAATGTTTTACAGTAATGTGTTACTTAACTTGTTACTTACTCGCATTACTTGTAATGTGTTACCCCAACACTGAAAATGAGTATGATATTTACCCTTTGATAAAATAAAGTTCACAATATCAGAGAAAAGTAAATCACATTTGTAAAAGAAGATATCTTCGAAAACAATAGGGGGGATTGTCGCACACAGTAGTTTATGAGTGATTTCTGTGTTTTTGAGGGGGGTGAACTGGGCCTTTATTGTTATGAGATATAGACTTTAGTTCTTGAATGAATTAGATATACTAGCGTCATTATAGATTAAATATGCTCAACTTAAGTGCTCAGATGGGCAAAAACTCAGTAGTTTAATAAAGGTTTTATGGCTCATTAATTAAAGTAGGCCTATCATTTTTTTGCCTCAGACGTTATTAAAATAGCACAGATAGGAGAACTGTTTTGAAAAATGACTAGAACTTTCAAGCATACTCAAAATAATTGTCTTTAGACACATTATTTGCAAATGAGAATGTAGTAAATGTAATTAAAATTTATATTAAACGTAGTATAGCAATTTCCAAAAAGTTGAATTTAAGTACATTATATATATATGAATAGACTCGAAATGGAGGGATTGGAATCTCCCAGTAATATATATATCCCTCCATTTCGAGTCTATTCATATATATAGAGGCATAAGGTATGTTTAATGGTATCTTTTGTTAATTTATCATGTTTATTGTGAAATTTGTATGTTTGTAATGAATCAGCATAGACTGCAGAGTAAAGTGTGGACCTAGTATAAAATGCACGTTTAATAATAGTGTCATATAAGTCAGCTCATACCGTCATCTTACCGTCAAGTGAAAAACAGCAAATCACTTTATTAAACATTGTCTGTTTATGCAGTATTGATATTCATTTCTGGCTGTTTTCATTTAAATTATAGCATCAACATACAACACAATACATCTGTCTCTTTAGTTGAGTTTAATTATAGATTAATAAATCTATATTACCCACAACACAACTCAGGAGCAAAATAGGTTAGTCTGATGGGTTTATATTAGAGAGCTCACTCACTGTAGGTAAAATAAACCTCCACCACTTAAAAAAAAAAAAAAAAAAAAAAGATATTTACTCCTTTTGTTAAAATATTTTATTGACAAATGAAGTATTGTTATTTTGCAGTGTGTGTGTGTGTGTGTGTGCGTGCGTGCGTGAGTGTGTGTGTGTGAGAGAGAGAGAGAGAGAGAGAGAACACTGACAGCTGCATCAAGGCAGAGCTCATTAATATTGATGACCTTTCCAAATATGGTCAATATAGAGCTTCTGATTCTAGGGCCATTTTATGAAGTAATAAATGAGTATATAAAACCATTTCCAGAGATTTTTTTAACTTACCTAAGACACATACATACTACTGTATGCAGATATCAGAAAACAATTTAACTTATTGAATCAATGCAGTGAATGGGAGCTTTATATATTATATATTAGCCTAATTTCACTAATTTGCCTAGTTAACCCAATTAAGCCTTCAAAGTGCACTTTAAGCTGAATACTAGTATCTTGCAAAATAACTAGTAAAATTTTATGCACTGCCATCATGGAAAAGACTAAATACATTAGTTATTAAAAATAAATTATTAAAACTATTGTTTAAAAATGTGCAGAAAATTTATTTCTATGTTAAACAGCGCTTGATATATATATATATATATATCAAGCGCTGTTTATATGTTTTTTTGCAAGATAC
>CAIGQV010019951.1:367756-395426 GCA_903798115.1 Danio jaintianensis | reverse complement strand
AGCTCAGTGTGTTTTGGTCCAGAGCCGAGACACTGATCTTTCTCTTTCTCTCTCTCTCTGTAGTGTTGGCATGAACGTGATGTTCAGAGTAATGCAAAAGCTCACAGTTTGCAGAGAACAGGACGCTCTGCATCGATGACAATCACACAAAGTAAATGAGACACTACAGATAACATGATAGCTGCTTTTGGGGGCTGCAGTACAGGGCAGTGTGTGCCTTATTCACACTCACACACACACACACACACACACACGCACACAAACAAAAACGGGAGGGTGTTAAACAAAGAGGAGTGCGGGTGATATAATGAAAGGGAACAAAAGGCACATGGGAGGTGTTCTCCTTTCTAATAAAAGGCTGTCAGACGATTTGTCATGAGTTACAGTACAACAGGCTCCTCGCGCTTGAAAGATGGCATATTCTGTCATGCTGACGTCCTCTCCAAGAGCAGATGGAGGGCAGGGTGAACAAGTGCACATTTCTCCCTCGAGGCCATCTCAGATGATCCTGTATCCACACACACGTGTGTTTGTGTCCACAATAGTCACATTGTGCTGCTATTGTTTACAACTTCTGAACTGTGCCGCTTTCTCCTTGACACTCATTCCTCCTGAGAGGATTTTATTTTCAGTCTTTCTACTTAAAGAGGCCTTTTATTTAATTGGTATTATATTGTCTGCTGTATACTTATTAAATATAGATTTATACATATAAATATACACTTATTAAAATACATATTAAAATGACCACAGTTAATACCAAAAAAAAAAAAAAAACGTTAATTAATTAAAGTTTGTATACTTTTCCACTATCCTTAACCACTAGCTTTTACCCATAATGTATGTATACCTATATGTATTAAGAGAAAGTTCTAACACCCTGAAAAAAAAATACATATGGTGACCAACTAGGGTGTTAGAACACTGTAAAAAGCTATTAAAAAGCTTTTAAAATGATACGTTTATTTTACCTAAAACAAGTGAGTTGCCTTAAACCTGCTGCCTTAAAATTCTTAAGAAAATTAACTATGTGCGTTTAAAAAAAAAAAAAAAGTTGTCAACTTAATTCCAGGTTACAGTGGATTTACTCGCTTTATTTAAAGGACACCTATGATGCAAAATCAACTTTTGGAAGCAGTTTGGACAGAACTGTGTGTAGGTATAATGCATCCACAATCATATTGGAGTGATATAAACATGACAAGTCTCTTTTTTCCTGATTTTAAAATAGAATCCAAATCCCATAGATTTTGAGGCAAAGTGACATAGAAGTGTGTTTCCCCTCCCACCAAACTGATTGACTGGAGCATATTGACATGTCTCTGTAGTAATGCATATAAACATGTCCACAGAACAGGATTTGCAAAGAAACGGGAATTAAAATATCTATTCCAACATTCTGTGATCAGCTGCACCTGAAGAATGAGTTTTACAAGTTTAAAATGTTTTTAGAACAGTACATGTTTGTAATAAAGAAAAGACAGTAAAATCGCTGTGTAATTCATAACCGTTGGCACAGCTGCATCAGTACAACTATATATGAGAATGCTTTAAACACACAACAGGAGTCCCAGTTTGTGGATGTTAAATCTGGTTTATTTTGTACAGTAGCATAATGGATATGTATACAGCAGTGTATATTACCTTGTGGCCTGTCACATTTGCTGGAAGTAGATGTGCAAAAACAGTGCAAAGTTAAACGTGTGTGTGTGTGTTTGTGTACTGCGAACTTTGTAACTGCATTTGTGTAACTCATTGATGCAGAAAGGCTTGAATAAACTCCAAAAGAAATTTGCATCTGGGGAACCAGCTCATTTGCATTTAAAGGCACAGGCAACAAAAACAGCTACAATCTCCTCTAACCCCAGAATTCACATATTCAGCAGGTTATAAAAAAAATATCTGATGGGTATTTTGAGCTGAATCTTTACAGACACATTCTGGAGACACCAAATACTTAGTTTACATCTTATAAAAGTGATAAAATAGGAGCTCTTCAAGTAGAGAAACAAATCACTTTTTACAACGTAGCATACTTTAGCACTATGCTAAATGTTGCTAGCACAGGATAGCATTTTTGGCATTTGACAGCACATTTTATTATGTTACAGGTAATGTGATACAGCGATTGTGTGAAACATGCCATTTTCTGGTGACAGAAAACTAGAACTGAGTATTTTTTTTCATACATGTCTTCAGGTTTGGCGTCTTAGCAAAATGAGTGATAATTGTAACAAATTGGACATTGTATGCTTGACTTACAGCAGGTTTTAACACTTAGCTAACAGTTGCTAACATCGTTTAGCATTTTTTGTTGCATGTTTGGCATATATTTGAAATGCTGCTTGTCATTTTCCTTTTGCCAGCAGGTGGCGCTATGATTATTACTGAAAAACTGAATGTTAGCTGAAGAGAGTTAGCATGCCTTTATGAGCAATTAGCAAATATGTTATATAAACCCCAGTATATAGCACCATGTCTACGTGCACTGTGCATTCATTCATTCATTTTTTTTTCGGCTTAGTCCCTTTATTAATCTGGGGTCGCCACAGCGGAATGAACCGCCAACTTATCCAGCATATGTTTTACGCAGCGGATGCCCTTCCAGCTGCAACCCATCACTGGGAAACATCCATACACATTCATTCACACATATACCACATGTCTTTGGACTTGTGGGGGAAACCGGAGCACCCGGAGGAAACCCACGCGAACACGGGGAGAACATGCAAACTCCACACAGAAATGCCAACTGACCCAGCCGAGGCTCGAACCAGCGACCTTCTTGCTGTGAGGCGACAGCGCTACCCACTGCGCCACCGCGTCGCCGTGCACTGTGCAATTAAATTCAATTACAATATTTACTTTTTTTTCTCTTACTTTTCAAGTCTCATGAATGCAACCCACTGTACATTTGCGATCACATTTGATCCTGTTAAACCCTGTTAAATCCCACTTGAAGTTCTCAGTTGTGCCTATGTAAAGCAGCATTACAGTGAAGGCCTCATAAACCAGTAGATGGTTTTGTATTGGCCTTTGTAGTTCAGATATGCAGCTCCGGTTATTCATTAACTAGAGATATTTATAGTCGCTGAGCACTGTACAGCTCTGAACCCAACTGACTAAACACACCTGCTTCTCTAATGCAAATGTCTACGCAAAAAAAATAAAGTGCAGATGCAAGTCATTTCAGTAATGTTTCCCTAGAAAAACGATACAACTCCTGCTGCTCTTATCAGCTCATATGGTGAGTCATTAATGTTAGTCAGTTAACAGAACATGAGGGAGATACTTTAGAGTATGGGCATGCTGGGAAGTGCTTTTATTAGCTTATTTAAAGTAACATAAACAGAGATATCGGGAAACTGTGGTTTGAGAATGTCTTACTGGACACTAGGACTATACTATATAGATAAAATACAAAGCTCCAAGAACATTTTTGTGTGCCAAAAAAACTGTAAAAACAGCTCTGTTGGCCTATAATTTCTGAATCAGGTCAGGGTGCGTGTTAACTATGGTCAATGCAATGCTCGCACGTGGTGCTGCTGACTCTAATGCCAAAACACTGTATTGCCCGTAATAAACACGCAGCATAAAAAAAAGACTTCAGCTGGATGCCCACTTTCCTACCATATTTAAAAACACAGTGGCAACGGATCAAGCTTTTCAGGATCATTTAAAATAGACAAGCAAGTTAGATTTATTTTAATTACAAGTTAGAAACTTTGCGGGGCTGATTGGTTTAAGTTGTGGATTGAATTTATTTTTATTTATTTATTTTTATTTTTCTCAAAAAAGTATTATGTTGATTCCCACACTCAGTGTATTGTGAAATGGCATGCTATTGTTTACTGTCTTTTGCTAAAAGGAAAAAAAAGGCTTAACTATAGGCAAAAATCTTAAGGGGGCTAATAACGACTTTATAAGTAGTTAAAGAAAAAAATTAAAACTACTTTTAATCCAGCCAAACTTAAACAAATAAGACTTTTTACTGAAGAAAAACAAATGGGTTGGTAAATATTTAAAAAGGATACAAATTTGACAAGAGGGCTAATAACTTCAACATAGGCTCATTCTGAAAATGTAGCTCTATATACATTTCTGGAGATCGCAAATTATGTAGCCAGAAGTACGTATGGCTGCATTTCATGTTTAAAACGAATGCTACAGGGCGGTATGACGGCATTCCTTTTCATGCTTACCAGCTGACCGCTTACCTCCGTATGGACGGCTTTCCTGCTGTTGCCAGTTTGTCCAGTTAGCTCGCCATGACAGACTTGAGATGCAGAGAGGAGTTGACCACGACGATGGCGTTCGAGTCCGGTGAAGAATGGTTTCAGAAAGCAGGTAAGACAAAAACTAAAGCCAACAAGTAAATAACAGAGTGAGAATGTGGTAAAATCTGAAAACGTGGTAAAAATCATGGGAGGGCTTTTCTTTTTCTGGATTGCTTTTTAAAACTGTTGGTTGGGTTTAGGGAGGCAGGTGGGCGAGTCAATCTGTGGTTTTGAAAACACTATTGGTTGGGTTTAGGGAAGGAGGAGGGTTGGTCAGTCGATCAGTCAGTCGACAGCGGCCTCTGGTAGATTTACGCGAGAACAGCATGCGCGAATGGAAATCGCGAGAAAAATTTGAGATCTGAAAAAGCGTACACAGCGGCCTCTGGTGGATTTGCGAAAACAAAAACTGCAAAAAACGTACCTCCTGGGACATATTTGGTGCTCTCCAGAAATCTATATAGCGGTACTTTTTCAAATGAGCCTGGGTTGAATAACTTTTAGTTTTCAACTCTATATACTACACAGCCTTTATCACTGTATTGAATTTTTCACTTGCCTTTATCACTGTATTGAATACCATACCATAGAAAGATTTCTTCTTCATTCTGTAATATTAAATGAAAGTTGAAAGTTGTGAAGGTAAATGTATGTGAGTAAATCTCTTTTTGTAAACCGACTCAAGCACACAAAGCTATCACACACTGTAATAACTCATTACAGAGACTATCATTAAAGTAAAATTTATAGTCAAATTTTTTTTCATGGGGAGAATTTTTCAGGTATATTGCAAACAATAAGTTTTCACCATCCCTACTGTTTATTTCTAAACACAAAAGTGTTCTCGGAGCTTCATATGGTTACAGTTGAACCACTGAAGTCACATGGAATGCTTTGATGATGTTTTTCATGTCTTTTCTTCACCTTGAACATCTTGGAACTGTTGCTGTCTACGAAGGATGAGAGAGCTCTCATTTAATTTAAAATGCCTTAATTTGTGTTCTGAAGATCAGCAAAGGTCTCAGGAGATTGAAACGACATGATTAATAACAATATTCACTGTGAACTAAACCCTTAAGGAAACTCAACAGACAAATAAAAAGCACACTAATGTATGGCCATATTCACAACGCTGGCCAACAAAATTCTACAAAATATGTCTTAAAAATATTCCATATGTTTACATGTGCTTTGGCTGTAGGATTTGGGAAAATATCTCCTTGTAAGTGCACAAACGGAGTACACTAACTCATTTGATTAAACACAGAGAGCCTACACTGGCCCCAGCATTATAGAGCATATAAAAACGCCATATTAAAACCTTAAACGTCAGCGTATTTTACTTTTATAGATCATCACCTGCGCCCTTTCCACATTTGTAGGGTGTGTTTGGCAGCTTTCAAAGCAACACCATGACACTCTTTCAGTGTTGCAACAACACGAGGCCCTCGGGGAATTGGGGTGGTGTTGTGATGAAGCTCTTTCTCCAGTCTCTGCCTCTGAGAAAATGGGTTAGGGAGAGAGAGACATGTGTCCTGACTTGACCGGCGTTTCGCAGGCGGGGCCACTGTTGATGAGTAACTGGCAATAACCAGGACAATCGGCTGCTCTGTTGTTTGTACAGAGACACTATTGAGTCTGTCCCAAACACATACTCGGCTATGTATTTATCTTGCTCTTGAACGACAGGTCATTTTATTATACTTTACTTTGACCGGGCAGCTGAGTGGAAATCGGTGTCCTGAGCTGAACCTGATAGGCTTGTGGCTGTGTCACCTAATGTACTAGCATGACAAGAAGCTACTAGATTCTTATGCTAAGTATGCTAAGAAGCATACTAAAATGACTAAGAAGACAAAACTTTTTTACAGTTTCTGATTATGGGGCGGCACGGTGACTCAGTGGTTAGCACTGTGCCCTCACAGCAAGAAGGTCACTGGTTCGAGTCCCTGCTGGGCCAGTTGGCATTTCTGGGTGGAGTTTGCATGTTCTCCCCATGTTCGCGTGGGTTTCCTCCGGGTGCTCCGGTGTCCCCTATAGTCCAAAGACATGCATTATAAGTGAATTGGGTAAACAAAATTGGTCGTAGTGCATGAGTGCGTGTATGAATGTGAGAGTGTATGGATGTTTCCCAGTACTGGGTTGCGGCTGGAAGGGCATTCGCTGCATAAAACATATGACAGAATAGTTGGCAGTCCATCCCGCTGTGGCAACCCCTAATAAATAAGCCAAAGGAAAATTTAAGAATGATTGAGTTTCTGATTACAATAATAATGCTGATATTATGAATATCCGATCAAATCAAACACGTAGAATTGGTATTATTTGGCAGCTGACAATACAAGATTAAGTATAAACTTTATCTAAATGGGCCTCAAAATCACAGTAATTTCACTCCAGTAGAGTCATTAAAAATTTTTGTTCAGCTGTTTTGTTGATACTGTAAGGTAAGGACGCTGACAATGGAGATGAGTATCCACGTGCAGTATTTATTGAACAGAGAATGGTCAGGCAGGCGATGGTCAAAGACAGGGGCAAACAGTAGCATACAGGTAAACCAATATCATAGTCAAAGAATCAATGATGGAAAAACTAAGCAAGGATCAAACACAGAATGACTAGGTAGGATAACGCTTCGTAATGCTACAATTACAGTGAACAAGACTCAGCAAAGTCTGTGTGTGTGTGCTGTATATATGGTCCATGTAATCAGTCTTTGAGCAGCTCCCAGCTGTGTGTGTATAATCAACGGAAAACCGGAACAGGTGTGTGTGAGGTGCATGACAGGATTTGTAGTCCATATGTTGACGGGATTGTAGTTCGAGTGAAAGTGGATGATTCCCAGTGATCTACAAGCCACTGATGATCGTGATAGATACCCACCACAGTAAAAATATAATAGAAACTATTGACCTTATTCTGTAATGCGGAAGCATGCTCTTTTCTGCTACTGTTTTAGAACTTCAGATTCAGTTCCCTATGGGAGAAATGACTAGGAATAACAAATGGCAGAAAAAGGTCAAACTATCTGCTCTACAAAAAAAAAAAAGTGTGTTTATGACTGTCCATAAAAATGTAAATAATATAAATACAAAAAAATACCAGTTTGCTACATCAAGTATCATAAAGAGCTGTTTTTAATGGCTAAAAACAATGGAAGATAATAAGACCGGAAGTCTCGAGCCAGTAAGGTTCCAAATGGCTTCACCTGCTATTACTTGAACAATAAGGTAAATAGTAAATACTGTAGTGTTTTGAACCATACTATGGCAAATTACTTAAATTAATATGTTGTGGTAGAGTAATTATATAATTGCTATGCTAAAACAACTACTATATTATGCATATACATTATATTATTATACTACAAAATACTATACATTATACCGAGGTCACCATAATCCTAGACCAGGCCATATCCTGAGCAGATGCTGTGGTGGTCGTGGAAGAGTGGAGAGCATGAGACTGGTTCCTGAAAGTCCCCAGTGACAGACAAGTCTCCGCATGTGACCTACTTACACCTGCAGCTTCTCTACGACGGACACCCAGCGTTCTCCAGCCTTCGGCGCCAAGACTGCAGCTCTGCACAGGAAGTTTGGCCCAAGGAAAAATGGTTGTGCCCAACTTCCTCTGTCAACTCATACTGTAGTTCTACACTGCGAGTTTTCTGAGAGCTTCGATTTGTGTTACAGGTGTGTTACTGATAGCTGCAGATGAATTTAGATGTTGATAGTGTCATTAAAATGCATTTGAAATGCAAAATTCAAATGATATTTTGGCAAATTGAACGAAATAACTCAAAAAAAGCTGAATGAGATTCAAAGGTCAGAGTTGGCAAAATTATCCAAACTTCTCATCACTATTTAGTTGGAAGTACATCAAGATACAGAAAATAAAATTCTCAGCAACTTCTGGTTTGTGCAGACTTTAACCATAGTATAAGTGGAATAATTGATTCTGGTCCATTGAATTATTATAAAATATTGAAGTGTAATTGTCTCTCCGATTGTCTCTGAATCACCAACTCTGGCGTATATAATTTTTCTATTAATTCAATGGCCCGTAGTCAATTATTTCTTACTTAAATACTTTTGTTCATATTTTTGTGGGGGACAAAGTCATGTCACACTTGTCCATCTGTCCAAACACAAATATTATTACTGACTGACAGTCTTGACATCAACTATTATACCTATTATAAGCATTTTCTGCTGTTTTTCTCCTGTCTTTGCATTTAGAATAGTTTTTTCAAAGCATCTTCCAAACAGGCTGTCATCATTTAAATTTAAAATGTGTATGTCTATGTACGTAGAGTTTATTGTGGATTAGCGACCCATCAAGCTCCAACAGTGCGTTATTCTCCAGAAATGATAATACACTCCACCACACTCTCTGGAAAGAGTGAGGACCACTTCACTTTCTCAAGCACTCCAGCAGAGCTTTCAGCATGCCACTTAAAACTACTTAGCAGCTTCATATTTCAAAAATATGTCAGGTGGACCTGAACAGGAGGAGGCTGGACCCTTGGTGAAAGAATTCATGGTCGTTGACTTTCAAGGCAGAGTTATGGAGCATTCGCAGAGTCGTGCATGAACTTCAATATTTACAAATCAGAACATCTAAGACTAAAAAAACACCTAAAAAGGCCAGTTACATGAAGACTACACAAGTAATATTGCATCCTCTAAAACTTGCTCAAATTTGACACTGACATTCTGCCTGTGTACAATCAAACTGTATACAGTATATGAAATGTCACTCTTCATAATTTCAATATTTTACCAAATAAAATAGTACATTTGTAATGCCTGAAAGGAAATAACAGTTGACACCAGCAGGTGTCAGCAGTTTATATTAACCATGCAAAAATAAAACAGAAACTACTTTTGGTCAGCAGGTATAGAAACTATAAACAAAGCATCATTTGCATGGCATTTTCAATCTGAATCATGCTGATCAGTTGGTCTTCGCATTCTTCATTCCAGACAGCCATGGTGCTTAGAAAATATTTGCGTTTTGAAGTGCTTCTGTGTCGGCACTTGTTGTTTGTTTGAATCCTGATTTAAATGTTTCCTTTTATGCACTTTTATTCTAAGGTGAACAGCTAAAAGGAGTATGGCTTATCTTGAAAAGCTGTATGTGTTAGTACAAATGGCATTGTACAGTATAAATTAGTGACTTTTTCACCAATATGTAAAATAGTTATGTTTTTCATAGGATTGGGCTGGATTGCCCAACATCAGCCGTTCAACTATTTTTAAGCATGTTTTGCAATATTACATAAATAGAAATGTCAATATGTGCATGCATTGTTGCAACACAGGCTCATTGTGAAAACGTACCCCGTATACATTTCTGGAGAGTGCCGATTATGTAGCCAGAGCTACGTATGGCTGCATTTCATCTTTAAAACAAACGCTACGGGGTGGTATGACGTTCTGTTTCTTTTCGTGCTACCAGCTGGCCGCTTACGTCCATCTAGACAGCTTTTCTGGTGTTACTGGTTTGCCCAGTAGCTCATCGTGTATGTCAGTGGACTTGAGAAGCAGAGAGGAGTTGACCGTGACGATGGGGTTTGAGTCCAGTAAAGAAGGGGGTGATCGGGTCAATCTGTGCTTTTGAAAACACTATCGGTTGGGTTTAGGGAAGGAGGTGGGTGGGGTTTATCGGTCGGTTGGTCAGTCAGTCCAGTCTCGCGAGAGAAATTCAGAGAGAGATCTGAAAAAGTGTACACAGCGGCCTCTGGTGGATTCGCAAAAACAAAAACTGCAAAAAAACGTACCACCTGGGATGTATTTCACGATCTTTAGAAATGTATATAGGGGTATGTATCAATAATGAGCCTGGGTTGCATTTTGAAAATGCACATTAACTTATGCACACAATTGAGTAGGACCAACTTTTATACAATAAGATAAATAATTCATAAAATATTTCATTTACTGAATCAACTCCAGTATGCACATCAAAAAAAGTCTTCTTTTTTTTTTTTAAGAGATCCTGTTATAACAAAAATGGGTGCAATGGGACAGCATTTATGAACAAACTGATCACATTGTGAAATCTCTAAAATGCTGTTTTGGCTATTCTGAAATCTCTCAGCAGAAGTTTGTCATTACAGTGGTTCAGTATTATTACCTCCAGAACTGTCTTGAGCATTCAAAGTGCCCAAAGATCATCTCACAACTCCAAAAGCCTTAGCACGTTTATTGCATTTCGTCTTTGTCTTATAAGGCACAAGTAATTTATTATATAAAAAATGCTCACAGTGGCTTCTCCTACTGCAGAAAATTCAGTTTTTCTTTTTGATATTTGGCACTAGTTTATCAGGATGTGACGATTTTGTCCTCTTTGCATCTTTGGATTGAAACTTTGGATCAAGCAATTGATCCAAAATAATCAATCAAAGCAGATAATGGTATCCAAATAATGGCAAATGGGCATAAAACACAACTAACTAAAATTAACTGATGGCAATTAGTGATGATTGCCCTTGATTTAAGTGTCATAGCTTTTTGACAATTGGTTGAGTGCTTAACATAAACTTTTAATGCCAATACTGGCTTTCTGGGGACTTCAAATTTTATAGTGTGCATGTTTGGAAAAATCGTCGTTATTGTCTCAAAATGAACTACTGTGATGCTCATGTGTATTTTGTGTACAGTCTATAGGCACGAGTAGCTATTTTTCCATCCAAGGATGTGAATTAGACTTACAGTTTGTGCAAAACTGGAATATCACATAAAACATTTGCAAATAAAGCACCATTTCCATTTGTATGAGTCAAATAGAACAAAACCATCAGTTCCTGATAAACTGGCGCAAGATATCCAAGCGAAAAATGAAATTTGCTGTGGTTGTTATATAATTAACAGCTTATACCTCACAAGACACCGTCCAGAACGTTCTGCTTAAAAGTTCAGATTTTTGCATGCAGTTTTTCCAGATCAGTGCGTAGAAGAAGGTTGATGGCCTGCAAATGCAAATTCAATCACTGAGTAGGTGGGACTTTTAGAAAAGCAGAAATTCCACTGTTACCCTAGTAAGCAAAGCAGTACTTTGACATCAGAATGTCATGGAGAATAAAGGAAGTAAACACGTATTTACATGTTTTCAAATATTGTTCTCAACACAAAATATAAGAGTGCAGAGACGGTTCTTCCTCTGCTATTCATTATTCATAGTCTATTTTATAAATATTATTCATAAATACATGTCATCTCTTGATTTAAATGTTTATAAGCTTTGGCGAACACCAAAGACGTAAAAATAAAAATTGTGAATGTTTAAATAAACCAACACATTTTATCACTGTTCTGCTTTTATCACTGACATTTACTGGCTTTGAAAAACATCAGCAGCAATGATAGTAACATGCACAATATGAAGGCTTGTGCCCTGGGAACTTGTTTTAAACAAGCTCTGCAGGTGTAGACGAATCATAGATGTGACAGTCAGCTGCTCAGACCTGCCATCAGTCATTCTGAGCTGTACTCTGTTATTTTTTATGCAATGCTAACACCTGTGGAGCACGCCAAGCCAAAGTCAACAGTTCAGGTTGGAAAGTGAGATGAATGCGGGGCCACAGACCCAAAACAAACACACAGAAAAACAATCAGCGCACAGGCATCACAGCCCATCCCATATGTGCATTTCCGGGCACACACATTGCACAGAACTCAGGAGCACAGATACTTCTTTGAAAGCGTTTAGAGGTGCAGGTGAGTTGAGAGTCTTTTTGAAAGGTACACTTTACTTTAACGGGAGTAACCGGACACTATCACGATCCTGCTTTTAGTTGACTGGATGGCATGTGCAAGTAATGGTAAGTACTGAGGGAGGTGTACATCTCACACACATGAAAAGGTGCTCTGATCTGTCCCACAACAGGCACACAAGGTCTGACCTAGATTCCCCCATCCTGAAAAAAAGCTGCTCTGCCAAGTAAGGCAGGGTGGGAAGGGCTGAGCTGTGGCGCGTAGCTTTGCCCCATCTCTCTCTCCCTCTCTCTCTCTCTCTCTCTCTCTCTCTCCCAAACATGGGCGGAGTGTAGCATGGCCTTTTCAAACTCACCCGGCTGGCAAGCAGACTGGCTTTTGGACGCAAGCAATGCTGTTTTGAACTGCTGCCAAATGAGACAGCCTCTGCCGGCGCAGCTGAAACTTTTTACAGCCTCCCCTCACTTCGACAGGAAGAGACACAAGGAGCAAATTTGTAGGAGAGGGGGGAAAAAGCGCAAAATAAATCTTTGTAGTGTCTGCAACTAAGGCACTGCATCAAGGATTTCCTCCTGTGCTTTCACACTCCTCTACTTTGGCAAGGCGCCATGCGAAAAGATGTTTAAAAGAGACTCTTTTTTTCTCTCTGGGAGGACTGAACGGGGGACGGATGTGCTAGGAAGTTCAGCGAGTTCAGTAAATGAGAAATATGTAAATGTATCAATAACAAAGGAACTGTGACGTCACGCACTGTGCTGCCCAGGACACTGCCTGCGAGCAGAAGGGACAAATGTGGACTCTTTTGACAAGATGCCATCTGTGTGCCATAAAGGGTGATGCTGTTTTACATCAGAACTTGCTCAGAAAGATGAACATGTGAAGTCTGCCACTGCAACAAATGACACGTTGTGCTCACTTCCTCTTTCATGATAAGGACCTGAGGACAAACTTTTGGTGGTGTGACTTCACTGCAAACTGCTAGACCTTCCTCGGTGCTTATTTGAATGGCATTTTGCCACTCATAACTAAATGACTGCATGCCAAGTGCAGCTTGGGTGACAATGTCACCCTAATGAATCAGTCAGGCAAGTGGGATCAACCAAGTGTGGTGCCTTTCAAGGCTCTTTGAGGAAGTACAATGGACCGCTCATGTCATGTTTCCCTGATAAAGAAACTCAAAACGCAGGCGGTTGCAGAACAGCCTCTGGATGTGTGTAATGATTAGCAAGGACTATAACTGAAAGGCTGAAACTACCTGGGACGGATGCCAAATGCTGACAAAGACAATTACTGCATTCTCAGGGGTGAGCAAAATCAACTCTTCATCTTCTCACACTTCTTTTGGGATGGTTATTTATATTCCTCCAGAAGCCACAGAAAGCTTTGGCTAATTGCTGAAGGGTCACATGTTCGGATAAAGGGCACGAAAAAATCACGTTAGTAGTAAGTATTAACCTTTTCTGAGTAAGATGTTACTCGGTTTCTCACCTCTTTTTCTTGGACCCGTTTTGGTCAAGTCTTTTCCAAAAGCTTCTGCCAGGAGAAACCATGACCAGGAAACAGGGGCACGTGCTAACCCTCTTGCATTTCCATAAAAATGAGTTTGCCCTGTTTTGTGGACATAGCAATAACTGTACCTTTATGACCACATTGTGTTTTCTGCATCGCAAACCTTGATCTCTGCTTTTCTTTTAAGTTGCTCAGAGTCCCGTTCTTTCTCCACCTCCTCTCTCCCTCACTCAGCTTCTGTCTTTCACTTTGCATCCTGTGCCAAAGTGGGCAGGGAGAAAGAGCTTGTGGTGAGGCGGGTGAAACGGAGGCCGCTGTACGTGCTCTTTCTTCAGCCACAACCCTGTGAAAGAGCATGTTTGGTGGCAGCACGTTTCTAGGTCTCTCTCCCCGAGATAGGCGTACTATGTGCATGAGTCTCCTCTTCTCGCCGCCATCACCCTGCCTTGTGTTTTTGACGTTGAAGCCTTCTTGAAGCCTGCAGGTATTCCGCCCTATTTTTTTTATTTTTTTATTTTATTTTATCCTTCATACTTTATAATATCCCATGAATTTTATTCACTTTTTGAGCAATCTTTTAAAGCATCGTTGTTGATTCTTTCACTCAGCTGGCTCTCTTGTTCACTGTTGTCTTCCTCTTGTAAACGTGTCTGCTTCACCCCTGAGCCCATGCCTCGGATTCCGCCATTTCTACAGCACTAAATGACTTTCGGCCAAGTAATTGTTGATGATCATTTTATTAATGTTTTTCATTTGCCTCTGTTATAATATATGTTGTTAATAATTGTTCAAAAATACTAAGACATTTTCACAATTTGCTGTACGTTCCTTCGGACAGTGTGTATGTTCCCTTCGTTTTGGGATGTTTTGTGCGGTTGATTGTGGGGTTTAAGTTTGTTTTGAATGCATTTGATGGTTTAAACGTTCTGATAGTGTTTCGTTGCTACCTTATTGCTTCTGAAAGGATATTAACACACTGATGTTATATTTAATTATTGTTTTTTGTTTTGGTTGTGATGACTCATGATTCATTGATGGCCTATATAATACTCCATTAGTCAAACATGTACTGTAAAATATACCTTTTGTATTTGTCTGCTAGATTAGTACCTGCTTTATACTGTATATCTAGAGCTCAGCTGTGGGGCGTAATTTACATATACATATAAGAAAGCATAAAGTTCATCTTGTATGTACAGGACGAGAGTATTTGGTTATTTGTTGGGGAATGAGATATATATAATCAAATAACTTATTTTTATATTCAGCTGGTTTTCGATCAAAATGTAGGATTGTCCTGTTATATTCAGTTGCTTTTTTCTCCCTGTTGGTTTTGCAGTGGAAATTAGATGAATGCCAAAGGAATTGAGTAACGCTAGTTTGGGAAATAAAACCAATACATGCAACTGATTAGGATGTAATTGTATAAATTCTCAACAAAATGACATTTGTGGTGCAGATAGGGGGGGACAAACTGATGAAATGACTATGGACAGAAAGAAGTAAACTGGCACATTTTAGATTGATATTAAGGTTTAGTAAGTGATTAAAATTAGAGCATTTTTGTATCAACAAGTATGTTTCTTTTGCGAAATGAATTTACAACAGAGTGAACGGCTTCCTTCAGAGAAGTTGAAATCGTTGTGGTTGTCGTTACAAGATGGTTATGACAGCACTTGACCAGTGAAATTGGAAATACATCGATGATTATGATTTAAACCCAATTCACGTTTTTCAAAAAAAGGAAAGCTCTCAAGATGGCGTCGACGTGCCACGTGTTTGTGTTCTACCGTACTAAGTGTATTTTTACTTAAAGGGATTTTTCTGAGTGACTTAAAGGGATTTTTAATGCAGCCTCTATCAAACTCTGCAAACTAATTCTGATTTAATAGTTCTCCCTGTGCAAACAAAAGTAGAAATGCTGGGAAAAACGTTGGTGTTTGGTTGAAACAGCACATGATGTGCTGATGTTAGTTGTTTTAGCTATAGATCCAGGATTTTTCTTTGTTAATATTCTCTTTTGTGCATTATTACTCGTCAGCAAAAGGACGGAGGGCTGGTAATTTGCTGCTTTCCATGGGAAAAACTGTGCAAAGAATCACAAAAGTTTTGCGTATACATGTTTATTTTGCTCAGGGACAGAGAGAGATGGCAACAGGGAAAAAAAAGTGGAGCGAGGAAGGGAGGAAAGGAGAGCATTTCCTCCACCCCTGTTCTCCTCAGATGAACTTATCATGTAGCTTCATATTTTTTCTCTCTCCCTCGCTTTTTTCCCTTTCCCATACAGCCCCACTCCCTCATACATTTACTGTAGCTGACAATCTGATGCACTCTGGGCTCCGACCCCACATTAGCAAACAGGAAGTTTGAAAACAAACACAGTTTAACCCTAAAAATACCCATGCTTGAATCCAGCAGTAGTTTAGCCAAGAATTCTGACTTCAGACGTAAAGTTTTATTTGGATGAAGTGTTTATAACGAAAGACTTGACGGTGGAAAATTCACTGCAGGTGAGAAAACACTGCTGTTTGGCCGCAAATGCGCAGACACGCAGCATATGCTCCGAGCCTATTAGTTACACGGCCCCAGACGGGGGCAGAGATCTAAGTCTAATCTGCAAGGTCTTTGTATAAACAAGGCAAGGCAGAATCCTTATCGTCGAGTTTCGATGAGTAACAGCAGGCTCTCCGGAGAGACCGCGTGACAGAGTCAGCCAAGGTCAAGCCAAGCCCAACTTCCTGTTTTTTGGGGACCGCTATTTTTGCAGTGAGGGCGTTTCTTTCGGGTGGAGGTTGATGACAGGGATCATAAGCAGAATGATTAATGACATTTCAGAAGAGTTAACTGAGAAACAAAGTCACAGGTAGAGAACAGGAAGAAAAAGCTTGCTGAATGTGCACAAACAAAGGCAAAAAATCTGTTTCATGTATAAACACTAGTTGCACTTCGAGGCTAAAATGCTTGATTTGTTCTCACCAATGCAAAGAATGCTGATCCACAGCTGTGCAAACAAAAGATTACAGATGCAAAGATAGCGATGGACACTATTAATAGTAAAAAGCGCGAAACATCCGTTGTTTGTGCAACCCATATCTCTGATATGCCTGACACATACTTTTGGCTAATTTTCAGTTATGCGGTCGCAAAAGGGATTTTCAATGGGGAAGCTCCCCTCCTACGTTAAATTAACACAGCACAAAACCATTGTCTCAAGTTCCCCCCTTTTTATTTTTTATTTTTTTAATTGTGGCCTCTTAGTCTTCCTTTGCCAACATCCCCCACCCTTCAGTGCTCTACCCACCATCCTCTCCTCCGTTCATTGAAATGCAGCCTGGCATACAGGCTCTGCCCCTTTCTTGGCACCAGACTCAGGGACTCGGCGACGGAAAGGAGGGGAGAAAATTTAAATGAAAACAAGAATATGTACCACTTTTTCAATCGCTGAACTTGTGCCAAACACTCAGGATCTAACGCAAGATTATCGATAGCCATTTTCGGCTGTGCGATTTCAGCAAATTTTGTAATCACATATGGTCTTGGCAGCCATAACGCAGTGGGAGGTTGCGTTCAGCAGGCTAATTGATTTGCCTGTTTACCTCCTGCGATTGGACGGCCGCAAGGGCTAACGGCTGTGTTCTTTGATCGCTAGGTAAGATAGAAGGCCTTTTGTTGATCTTGCTCGATTTGTTTACCTCATTCTGATTTGCAAAATCCACAGAGAGGCAGGCAAGATGTTCCTTTGTGGCTATAAATTGCTTGGTTTATGATCATGCCAAGAGGTGGTATGGCATAGGTGATGCGTAAACAAACACATGCACTTAAAAATGGCAGCCATTTATCGAGAGGGCTTTGGTTGTTGCTGGGCAGATGGGTAATCTTTCTGTTTAATAGCTACTTTGAGAAACAGGTTTTATGAGATCGTTTAAACAAATGCAATTATAACGCCTTTATGATGTTTTCCATATATTAGAGACAGATTCTGTTCTAAAACTTGCTGCCTGGAATTTTAAGGCATCAAAGAATGCTCATTTTAGCTCAATTCTAAGGCATTACATGTGCCCTTCATGGACAATGCAATCCCAGAATGCATTGCAAGCTCATGTTTAATTGAATTAAATATGTTATTTAACAAATATATTAAATGTTGAAAATATTTTACTGAAGATGTTGGTGTATTATTATGGACTAAAAAAGTATTATAGAAAATGCCATAGTGTTTTTGAAGCATACTGTAAATTTTGTTTTACTGTATACATTGTAGTATTTACAACACGTTGTCTCTGAATGGTACAGCATACTGTTGTATTAACTATAGTGAAATGATAAATAATTGTAATAAATGTAATACATGATTTCGTATGCTTCAGTCTTTACTACAGTAAACTGTGGTGCATTGTAGTATAATATAACATATAGTTCCAAAAAGCTATATGGCAATTTGTTTATATTTTTATGGTGTTACCATAGCGACTACAGAATTACCACAACATATTAATTCAAGCACTTTACTATAGTTTGGTTCAAAAACACTATAGTATTTACTATAAATTGCTATAGTTTCGTTCCTGTGGGATGGCATTAACATAGCAACATGTTAACACCAAATGTACTTGTGAAATGAGTTTGTGACCTTTATAATAGTTACATTGCTGCCTATGTAGGTGGTAGCTATATGACAAGGCAGTTCACTAGGTTTTTAAAAAAACACAATTTTTCTTCCAAAGATGACTGTACACTGTATTTATTCATATAAAGATTGTTTAATACCTAGTGAAGTCACAGACTTATTTTGGCTATTAATCTGGCTCCCATATGTATGCTATGGACTAAATCTGACTTAAAATGAATAAACATTTGACTTATTACCATAAGGACAGCAATGTTGTAAAGTATTACAAGCAGATTTGTTTGTGGTAAGTTGTTTTTGCTAACACTGCGACTGAGTTAAGCTTGCATGCAAGTTTAAGAGTTTAAAATGTTAGAGTCAGTTTAAAAGGCTTGATGTTTAAAAGTCATGCATATAAATGCTTATTTGTCACTCTATAACTAATCAATAACCTCACTTAAATGTGGAAGATTTAGTTTTTGAGAATAACACTTTTGATATCACTTGATATTGTTGCCTTATTGATAGTCAGTTACATTATTAGTTTATTATTATAATTTAATTCATTCAATTATTCATTTTCCTTCGGCTTAGTCTCTGATTTATCAGAGGTTGCCACAGTGGAATGATCCGCCAACTATTCCAGCATATGTTTTATGCAGCAGATTCCCTTCCAGCCGCAACCCAGTGGAAAACACCCATACACTCTTGCATTCATACATTACAGCCAATTTAGTTCATCCAATTCACCTATAGCGCATGTCTTTGGACTGTGAGGGGAAAAACGGAGCACCTGGAGGAAACCCACGCAAACACAGGGAGAACATGCAAACTCCACACAGAAATGCAAACTGGCCCAGCTGGGACTCGAACCAGCATCTTTCTAGCTGTGAGGCAACAATGCTAACCACTGAGCCACTGTGACACCCTTATTATAATTTGTAGTGTTATTTTTATTACTACAATGAATTAATCAATCAGTAAACTGTCTGTTATATGATTTATTTTCTACAGTTTTTTTTATGTACTTAAGATTAATTTAACAGGCAAAGAAAGTAATATGTCAGTTATTAACGGAAATCCCCTTACAGCATAATACTGTATTGCTGGAAATATTTGGCAATAATAAACATTTAGCATCATTTTGTCATTTAGTGCAGAACAATCAAATATAGTTTTTATCAAAGATTTTATGAGCTCATTTTATTAAATAAAGTGTTACCAGAATTATCTAACTGATAAAGCCATCAAATGACTACTTAAATATTGCTATACTATCTATTTTATGACACCAGATTCAGTTCCACCCACACCGTCACCACCAAAAGCAACATAATCTCTAATACTCTCTTAAACAACCATGTCATAAAACCAGGACAGTTGTGTCTAATTTGCATTAGCATTACATATTAAAAAAAAAAAAATCAACTAAAGAGGCCATTTGCATATGAAAAAAATATATCTAAGCACCACTAAAATGGACTTAACTATCTGGCAAAGCACCAGAAGCACTGGTTGTTCTCCATCAAGGAGATTACCACATATTGAGGAACAGAAGGGCAGACTAGTTCCCTGTGTAATCTAAAAATGATCCAAATGCCACATCTGTCAGATCATATTAGCATATTTTCCTTTTTCACGGCTGAGGCATCAAACATTGACTAAAGAAGTAGGATAGCTGGCACAATAAACCATCTTGTGTGATAAAAGCTAATGTTTATTTCTTTAGTTTACATCATAGTTATACAGTTATGTAATTTTTTATTGACTGATAAAACTGGTGGTGTGAACGTTATTACCTGAGTAATGCGCTTGCAAAGATGTGAGATTATAGATGTTAAAGGTCGCATGAAGTGCGTTGAAATGTCTAGCTTTGTTTGATGTGTGATGTAATTTCAAGTGAAATAGAAAATAGGTTTGGGACATATCGAGAAGCTCCACGCTCTTTTGAGAAACAAAATAGCCGATAATGATTTGTTTATAGCACAGCTCAGCCAGCCATCTTGTTCGGTCACTCTGCTCAGATACTAGAGACCATTTGATTGGTCAGAAAATCTGATGAGAAGTTGACGTGCATGGTGATGTCATATCATTAATTCTTATTGAGAAACTGCTAATTTTGAAAGCTTGTATCTTTTAAATGTCAATTTTGTCTTTGTTTTGGAGCACACAAGTGTATAAATAACCTTAAGGGATATTTCACTCCAAAATGAAAAGTTTCTCACTATACTCAGCCTCAAGTGGTTTCATACCTTTGTGAGTTTCTTTTATTTCTTTTAGGATTTCTTTTAACACTAAATAGGATATTTTGAAGAAAGCTGAAAATCTGTAACCATTGGCTTTCTTCAAAATATATTCTTAAAAAAATAAAAAAAGTTGAAAAGTTAGAACACAATTAAAGAAAAAACAACAACAATTAAAGGGTAAGTAAATGATGACAGAATTTTCAGTTTGGGTAAATTGGCCATTTAAGACAAACATACTGACCCAAAAACAATTCAATTTTGATTTCTGATAGGTGGGGCTTGCCTGTTCAGAACAAAGAATGATAGCGATATAATTATATTAGTAGATTATATCATTTTGTTTATTATAACCATGCACATTTGTCTTGAAATTGAAAATTTTAATGATCAAGTTCTCTATAGCAGCTTTGAGATCAGTCACCAGTTAAAACATGCTAGAACAATACAGTTTCTCAATATCATTATTGCTATTTCCTGTTACATTTAAAACAATAAAAAAATTATAATAATTAAAGATACACACTCATACACTTAAGAAATAATAAGCAAAGGCTGTTGTGCTGAAAAAAGCCAATTTTGTTCTTTTTAGTTGCTAGTATGTACACCTTAGGTACTAATGTTTATGTTTAAGACACTTTAGGGACAAAAAAATACTACATTAATTCATAGTAAATAGTGTATTTGAATCGTACTGTTGTCAATTGTATTATACTATATACATTATAGCATTTACCACACATTGTTATTGAATGCTACAGCATACTGTTGCATTAACTATAGTGAACTGATAAACTGTAGTATTCTTTAGTTTTTACTACAGTAAACTGTGGTGTATTGTAGTAAAATATCATATAGTTGTCGGAAACTACAGTATTGGGTCAATTTACCAGTACCACAATAGATTAAATAAAGTACTTTACTATAGTATGGCTCAAAAACATAGTATTTGCTATATATATATATATATATATATATATATATTTTTTTTTTCCTCATATGGGAGCATATTGTGGGTCCATAATCTCAACATGCATTTCAACATGTTTTGTAGACTAACTTGACCTTTACCAGAAGTTAGCAAACCCAAGTTGGCACCTCAGCCTCCTGGCATGCCGTCTCCCAGCTTCGGTCTCCTCCTTTGTGCTCCAGCAGACTGTCTCTGGTCCCCCCCCCATAATGAGTGAGTAATTTCTTTGGCTTTCAAAATTAGCGCTTCCCTTTTAGCCTGCATCCTGGTTCGATCCCTCACAGCTTTTCCCTGGTCTTTTTCATGTTTGATGGTTTTTACGACTCAAATAAGCTCAAGTCTGGAGGACACACACGCCAAGCTTTTAGCTACTGTTGTTTTTCTGCAAGTACAGAGAAATCAGTAGCTGAGTGATCTGTGACAGAAACCTTCTGATGGCTGACCGTTGATGTCTTGATGCCAAACTGGCTCTTTCTGATGCCACACATTGGAAAATAATACCAAACCAAGTGGCAACTGCACACAGATGTCATCTCACAAGCAACTTCAGGTTTTTTCTGAGCCATATGTGTGGCTGGTTTTTAGGGGATGTTTTTAGTGGATGAATTAAGTCAGTTCTCAAATTCAAACATGGTGTCCAAAAAGAGGAATCACAGCTGTTATTCAACCACTAAGCTTGACAAAGGTAATATTTAATATATTATAAATGTAGTTGGATGCTCCTGCGAAATTTGTATTGCTTTTCAAATATATTTCAAGTGATGTTTAAATGCGCTTTTCACAGTTTCCAATAATATGTTTTTCTTCTGAAGAAAGTCTTATTTCTTTTAGTTTAAGGTCAGTATTAAGGAAATCAGTATTAAGGTCAGTGGCTCACTTAATTAATTTATTTATTTGATCAGAAAAAATCACTGTTGTCCAATGACTTGTCTAATTAACTGGCCTAGTTAATCTACTGTAATTAACCTTGTTAAGAATTTAAATACCACTTTAAGCTGATTACTAGTAGCTTGTAAAATAACAAAATATTATAATATTGGTTATTAGGAATTAGTTATTAAAATTCTTATGTTTAAAAATGTGTTGAAAAATCTTAAATCCGTTAAACAGCACTTGGGAAATATTTGAAAAATAATAGCAAAATAAGTATTTGGCTGATCATTTTTTACTTTAACTGTATGTATATGTGTGTATATATATATATATATATATATATATATATACCATTTACTATAATAAAGTCTGGAACCTTTCATAAAAAAATCAAAGTAGTTTAGTTCTCTGTTCATGAATTTTCACCATATGTGAAAAATAATTGCACTTCATTATTCATTCATTCATTCATTCATTTTCTTTTCGGCTTAGTCCCTTTATTAATCTGGGGTCGCCACAGCGGGAAGAACCGCCAACTTATCCAGCATATGTTTTATGCAGCGGATGCCCTTCCAGCCGCAACCCATCACTGGGAAACATTCATACACACTCATTCACACACATACACTACGGACAATTTTTAGCTTACCCAATTCACGTATACCGCATGTCTTTGGACTTGTGGGGGAAACCGGAGCACCCGGAGGAAACCCACGCGAACACGGGGAGAACATGCAAACTCCCCACAGAAATGCCAACTGACCCAGCCGAGGCTCGAACCAGCGACCTTCTTGCTGTGAGGCGAACGTGCTACCCACTGCGCCACCGCGTCGCCCTGCACTTCATTATACTTAAAAATAAAAGTGCTTATTACAGAAATAATACACTATATACAAATGTTTTTAGATACTTAGTTGCATAATATTTACAACCAAATGAAAATGGTAATGCACAACTTAAAAATACTTATCTGTAGGCTACTTCAAAAGGGATCTCTCTTTAAATACAAGTAGTAGCTATATCCAATGCAAATATGTGCACTCCTTTTTCAGAAGAGAAACTATACAACTATGTTGAATCAAATGACTTATGCATACAGTCTCAAGCAGAGTCATTTCATTGGCTGTTTTGCTTGCTTAACAATTTCTCACTTTTGACTCCAGTGGCCTTCCATACTGTAGTCATGCACTTTTGCACATTAAAACACTTGCTCAAGCCATTCTGTGAAGTCCAGCAGTAATAACGTTGAATGGAATGGCAGTATTAACCACCTTTCCCTCTCTCTGCAGGGATCCAGTGATGTTCTGTTGGCGGTCAGAGTCTGCTCTGCTGTTCTTGGGGCTGAGGTAGTAGATTGAATAGTTGTGGAGCCTTGTGCTCTCTCTCTGAGATAACTATACAATCTACTGTCTTTCCTAAGGCGACAGCCAAATCATCCGCATAACAACACGGACAAAGATCCTGCATTCGTCAGAAAGTATTCACTCACATTCATGCCGTAAAAGGATGTTTCATGTTGACTGGATGTGTGACCGTGAGTGATTTGGTGTCTGGACAGGGTGAGGTAGTAGGTTGTATAGTTTGGTGGGAGGGATCAAACCCTGTTCAGGTGATAACTATACAGTCTATTGCCTTCCTTGTGTCACCTAATGTCTGCCCGCTAATGGAAAACTGCTGGAGTTTGAATATTGTTCATGAATGATGTATGTGACAGCAGGTGTTTATATTAATGCCATTATTTGCATGTTGAAGGATTCACGCTGCCAGCGTATGCATGTTTACAATGAACTCCACATTTGTGTCTCTGGATCAGTGCTGGGTGTAAATAGTTACAATGTAACTAGTGTGTAATCAAAAAAAAATTTTCACTGAAAAAGTAAAGCAAAATATTACTTTTTTATTTTACAGTTGAAACCAGAATTATTAACCCGCCTTTGAAATTCTTTTTCTTTTTTTAAATATTTCCCAAATGATGTTTAACAGAGAAAGGACATTTTCACAGTATGTCTGATAATAGTTTTTCTTCTGGAGAAATTCTTATTTGTTTTATTTCGGCTAGAATAAAAGCAGTTTTTATTCAAAATTATTAGCCCCTTTAAGCTATATTTGTTTCGACAGTCTACAGAACAAACCATCTTTATACAATAACTTGCCTAATTACCCTATCCTGCCTAGTTAACCTAATTAACCAGTAAAATATTATTTACTGTCATCATGGCAAAGATAAAATAAATCAGTTATTAGAAATGAGTTATTAAAACTATTATGTTTAGAAATGTGTTGAAAAAATCTTCTCTCCGTTAAACAGAAATTGGGGAAAAAAATAAACAGGAGGCTAATAATTCAGGGGGGTTAATAATTCTGACTTCAACTATAGGTGATTTAATTACAGTTACTTAAAATATGCTTGCCTAAAATACTGTGAATAAATTCAACAGTTCTGTATTAATTAGTTCAAAAAGCAGAGAAATTGTATATACTATTATTATTATTATTATCATTATAATACATACATACTGTACATAGATGTAAACATATTTATTTTTTTCACTTTAAATCTGAACTTATATTGGCAAACTATATATAATATGCATATATTGCACCTATAATTTTCAATACATTGGAAAGTTTTGTACATATGTTTAACATTTCTTCAGTGTTTTTAATAAAGCTAAAAAGGAATTTTAAGAATTTAAGAGTTTTATTTAAATTCTGTATGCTTTAAGATTTATAAAGATTAAAATGTTTATTTTAGAGACATTTTTTCCATACATACACTACATACATACACATACTTTTGTACTTATGCACTTATTTAACAGTTATTTTTTTCTCTAAACCTGAATTTATATTGACAAATGATCTATAAAATGCATATATCACCTACAGTATGTGAACTCAAATTGTGGGGTGACAGTTAAAGAGTTAAATTGTTTTAGATAATTTAATTACAATTACACCTATTTAAATATACTTGCCTAAAATACCGTGAATACATTTAACAGTTCTGTATAAATCAGTTCAGAGAAGCAGAATAATTGTAAACATTTGTATGTGTTCTTCTTACACAAATATATTTGCAGAATGCAATGTTCTTTATATTTGTCAGACAATTACACATAACAAACAAAGAATTGAGTAGGAAATTAATGTCAAAAAATCATATGTATGAACTATGGTGTCATTATTATTTTGGAATATTTTGTGTTTCATATATATACAATTGTGTGTGTGTGTGCGTGTGTGTGTGTGGGTTTTAATAAAGTTAAAAAGACTGTCAAATTAAAGTTTTTTATTTGAATTCGGTATGCTTTGAGATTAATATGGATTTTAAATAGTATTTAGACAAGTAATTAAATTACTTTTTGAGTAATTAAGTTACTTTTCAGACAATGATGAAATTAGTAATAAATTACTAATTTTAAGTAACTTACCCAACACTGCTATGGACAACAAAACCAGTCATATTAAGTCAGGTTTTTTTTTTAGGAAATTGAGATTTATACATCACCTGAAATCAGAATAAATAAGCTTTTCATTGATGTCTGGTTTGTTAGGATAAGTCAATATTTAGCCAACATACAACTATTGATTATCTGGAGGGTTAAAAAAACCATCATCACCAACATCACTATTCAAAAATTAAGTTTTAATATATTTACAGTAGGAAATGTACAAAATATCTCCATGAAACATGATCTTTACTTAATATTCAAATGATTTTGGCATAAAAGAAAAAAAAAAACATTTTTACCCATGTAATGTATGTTGGCTGTTGCCATATTGCCAATGGCTGTTGCCAAAATACAGCATAAGAGATCCAGGGTCACATTTGTCAACATAATCTGTAGCAGACTTTTAGGAAACAACAAAGTATAAACAATGAAATGAACTCTTCAGTAAATCTGACTATCAGAATGAGTTAACTTTTCACACTGTAGTTGCTATTGATTAATGGTTATGAATCCAGCAACCAGACAGTCCTGTATTTCAGCTCTATTTATAGTGTCTTTATTTATTATGAAATAATTCAAGTTTTATCATATTTCCATTAAACAAAATATGGAAAACCTTATTGAATTTAGTTAAAAATGTAATTTATTCTTGTGATTTAAAGCTGAATGTTGAAAATCATTACTCCTGTCTTTAGTATCACACAATACTTCAGAAATGATTTTATTATGATGATCTCCTGCTCAAGCAACATTTATTATTATGACCGGTGTTGAAAACTGTCAGGCTGCTTTATAATTTTATGTAAACTGGTATAGTACCATTCAAAAATATAGTTATGTTCAACTGTGAACTGACAAACTGCATGCTTTAGATGATTATTTCTTCTAAATGTGATTTATTTATTTATTTATTTATTTATTTATTTATTTATTTATTTATGTTTTACAGTTTTGGAGCACACTATAGACTAACATACTGATAATAACATCAAAATAACATTACTTTGATTTAACAGGGATTTTAAGTTATTAAATTGCTCAAAAGTAAAAGTGAAGACATAAAAAATAAATAAATGAATTAATGAATGAAAAAAGGTTGTCAACATTAAATATAAGATAATTATAAAAAAAAAAAAAGTATTATGAATGATTGAGCACCAATAGTAGCTGATCATAATAGAACAGCAAATCATCATACATCATATTATAATGATTTCTGAATGATCATGTGACATTGAAGACTGGAGTAATGATGCAGAATTAATCTTTAAATCGCAGGAATAAATTGCAGTTTAAACTACATCCAATAATAAAGCAGTTATTTTAAACAGTAACAATATTTACCAAATGAAATATTTTACTAGATTTCTTATCAAATAAATGTAGCCTCTGTGAGCAGTATTGGTTTTAAAAACATTTGAAAATATTACTGAGCACAAAATTAATGTACAGTATATGTACAGTATATCTCAGCAAGTGATACAGTGTGACAATAAAGACATTTACAATGTTACAAATGTTTTGAATAAATGTTGTGCTTTTGAATGATGGAAAACAAATCATTTTATCAAAACATATTTTATAATAAACAAAAACACTGATGATCAGCTGCTACTGTAATAACTCTCAATGGTGTTTTCCATTAAAAGATATACTGTAGAAAACAGTATGACTGCGAAAGCTCTTTCTCTTACTGTATGTTTGCATGTATGTGTGTATATTGTGAAACTTCTAACAAGCCTGAACAACATCTGTGCCTCTGATGCAAGCCTAACATGCCGATCTAGTATTACATATGAAGAGAGAAAAAAAATAATCTGATTAAATGAGATTTACTGAGCTCAGATTTATGGCTTAATCAATAATTTGCTTTTCTGTTGGCCAGTGATCAAACAGGATTTTCACACATCACAACAGAAAATTCAGTTTCAATCTGACTACGCATATGGCTATGAGTACGCATGATATAAAAGTGTGTGTGTGTGTGTGTGTGTGTGTGTGTGTGTGTGTGTGTGTGTG
>CAIGQV010019951.1:315439-353796 GCA_903798115.1 Danio jaintianensis | reverse complement strand
CATTTATAAGTTTATCTAGCTCTTCCTGTTCTATGATTTTGAAGCACTGTAGATTATTTTGGTTCAGTGGAATGTTTAATGGATCTGAAGTATAAGGCGGTGCCGAAAGTTTAACATCTTCTATTTTCTGTCTGAAACCTTCTATTTTATCGCTGAAGAAATTTATGAAGTCATCACTACTAATTTGCGGTGGGACATTTTGTTCCAAAGATGACCGATTATTTGTTAATTAAGCAACGGTGTTAAATAAAAATCTAGGATTGTTATGATTATTTTCTATCAGTTTGCGGAGGTGCTCAGCCCTGGCGGATTTTAGAGCCCTCCTATAGCTGGACATACTATCTTTGTATGCAATTCTAAAGACCTCTAATTTAGTTTTTTTCCACTTACGTTCCAGGGCACGGGTTGCTGTTTTGAGAGCGCGAGTATGACTGTTATACCATGGTGTAGTTTTATTCTCTCTAACCTTTTTTAATTTGATGGGTGCCACAGTATTTAGTGTGTTAGTAAAGATAGCATCCATACTGCTGATAACTACATCAAGGTCATTTGCGTTTGCGGGTGCATTTAGAAATAGAGAAAGATCAGGTAAGTTATTTGTGAATTCATCTTTAGTGGACGGGACGATAGTTCTACCAGGGCGATATATCTGTGCAGGTCTGCTAATTTCAGGTAAACACAGCTTATATAGTAAGAGGTAGTGGTCTGTTATATCATCGCTTTGTGGTATAATGTCTACATCAATGACCTCAAGTCCATGAGACAAAATTAGATCTAATGTATGCTTTAAGCGATGGGTTGGACCAACAACGTTTTGCTTTATCCCAAGTGATTGTAGTAAATCTGTAAACGCGAGCCCTAATGTATCGTTAGCGTCATCTATGTGAATGTTAAAGTCTCCTACAATTAGTATTTTATCAGTTTTAACTAGTAAGTCAGAAATAAAATCCGAAAACTCTTTTAGAAAATTGACATAGGGTCCCGGGGGTCTATATATGGTGATTAAAGCGAGAGATAATATAGGTTTTTTCATAATATCCGGAAGCATAACATTAAGTGCCAATACTTCAAAAGAGTTAAACATAAGTCCGTTTCTCTGATTAACATTAAGAATATCACTAAAGATTGATGCAACTCCACCACCACGACCAGTCTGACGAGCCTCATGCTTATATAAGAATCCTGAAGGAGTTGCTTCATTTAAACTAATATAGTCATTTTGTTTCAGCCAGGTTTCAGTGAGACAGAGTGCATTAAGATTGTTGTCTGTTATTATTTCATTTATGATAAGTGCTTTAGGTGCTAGTGACCTGATGTTTAGGAGACCAAGCTTTAAAAAATTTGTTTCCACTTTTTTGCAGTTTTTCTGGTTTGATTCTTAATAGATTTTTTCTAGAGCACACAGTAGGTTTATTTCCTGATCTAATAATACGAGGAACAGACACAGTCTCTATGGGGTTAGCCAGATATGCATTACTGTGATTTGAGCGGGATGAGCAAGAGTCTATATTGCTAAAATGTGAATTTTCACTTACTAGTCAAATAGAACGAAGCATCCTGGAGATGTTGTCCGACAGGAGTTCAGCTCCAGCATTGCTCGGGTGTAGCCCATCAGCACGGAAAAACCTAGGCTGCTCCCAGAAAAGATTCCAGTTATTGGCAAAGAGCAATTTCTGTTCTTTACACCATGTTAATAGCCATTCATTCAGAGCAAAAAGTCTACTGAACTTATCATTTCCTCTGCGGTAGGTAGGAAGCGGTCCAGAAACGATGATCTGCGTGGCGGGCGAGGTGCGTCGAACCGTCTCGATCAGGCTCCTGAAGTCCCTCTTCAGGATCTCCGTCTGCCGCAGCCCGGTGTCGTTCGTCCCCACGTGGAGGACGACAGCTCCGATGCTCTCGCCAGCGCTCAGGATAGCGGGAACCTTAGCAGAAACATCCTTAACACGAGCACCGGGAAAGCAGTGAGTGCGTACTTTGTTACCTTTAGTGGAAGCAGCGCGGACGTGGCGAACGATGGAGTCACCGATGATTGCCACATCGCGACCCGTCTCGCGGAGGGGGGCGAACCGGTTCTCCGTGGGGATCTCAAACACAGGAAGAGGAGACGTTCTGCCCCGAGGCCTGGTATGCACCTTCCGCGGCTGCACCCAGGGGCCACGGTAGCCGGGTGCCGGAGTGAACGACCCCTGGATGAGCCGCGACCTCGGTGCGCTGGGCCTGGGCAGAGAAACACACGGGGTTGAGGTGGACGGAGTGTTGAGATTGTATCGCACACTTACCTCAGATGAGCGAGCCGCAGCCCGGGATACATCGAGCAGGGCCCGCTGTTCCCGGAGCTGTGCTCGCTTCATCTTCAGATCGCGAATCTGCGAATCCACAGCTATCAGCTCCAACTCCAACGCCTCCATCGATGCTTCTCCTGCACTCAAGGATCAACACACAAGCGACATTGTACAGGGTAAAGAGCAAAGACAGTAAGTGAAAGAAGTCAGTAGCTTTAGCTGACCAGCGGTGCTAATAAGCTAAAGCTACAAGCGGATGCTCGAGAGACAGAACGTTTTAAAGTAGATTTGTTTGTTTAAATGTATTAAGGGTTTGTTCACCCTAAGTAGGAGAGACAAATACTAGCGAATAGGGAAGTATTTTATGATAAAAATGTCAATTGCGAATCTACGCGACGAAGCTCCAAACACACAGCGAGGCAAGCTCCAAACACACACAGCGAGGCTACCGCAACAACAATGACGTCACTCGAGCATGCGCAGTGATGTCCAGTTTCCTATTTTCTGCCTATTAACTCATAGGTCTCAAACTTAATTCCTAGAGGGCTGACAGTTTTACTCTAACCCTATCAAACACAGCTGATATAAATAATCAAGGTATTCAAGGCTTTTTTGTGTCAGTTGTGTTTGATTAGGGTTAGCAAAACAAGGCAGAGCTGCGGCCCTCCAGGAATTGAGTTTGAGTAATGCTCTAGAGCCTTGTGTAAACTCATGGATGAGCGACCTTAAAAATGATGTTTGGTGTAAGAACCAAGCCTCAGCTGTCAATTAGGTACTCTCCATATTTTATTGAAACAGGATATGCTTCTGAGGTGCCTGAGATATTTAAGGTATATGTTCATTCTTTCATTAATTCAGGTTAATAAATTTATAAAGCATATATATATATTTCTTTAAGGTCAACAGCACAGTGGTATAAAATACCTCTTAAAGAAACTGAACAACACCCTTCACCTACACCTGTATACCTCACCATCACAAAAGAGCAACCTCGACCAACACTTCCATCCTCACCAACTGAACAACAGGTTTCTCCCTGTGTCTCCCCCAAGTCTTCCTCTTCATTGTCTCCACTTGATTTAACGGTGAATCTTTCCTCTCCTCCATCCCATACCAGTAGAGTAGAAATACTGTAATTAGACAAGCTGACACCAAGGATGCAGTACATGGCTGCAAGTGCTGATGTACTGTAAAATCAAATGTTGTAATGAAACTATATTTGTCAGGTGTTAAACTATACTTTCCAGAGTGCTGCTTTATTTCTTTTTAGACATCAAATGTGCTTAGGAAGGCAATGACAGCCATGTACTGCTGTCCAAAGTGGGAAAGTATGAATTATTTTACTCTGCTACTGGTTCTCAGAACTGGCAAGGAGTTGGAGAGTGAGGTATAGATTTATTTATTTTTTTATGTCACATCAGTCTTTCATGTAATGTTATATCAATGTTTTATTTTTTCCATTGTTTGCCAAGGTAATAAATGCCTATCTAACCCTGAAAGTGAGGCAGCACAATTTAACTTTTAGTTTTGACAGATTTACTGTAATGGAATTGTGGAAAGGAAAACCTCAGTGACTCAAGGTCTGTTGTATACATGAATGCTTTTATTAATAAATATTTATATTAATTTATTTTTACCATGTGTAATATTTAAAACAAAATTGGCCTTACATGCTTTGTTTAGCAATGTGTGTATTTAATTTTGTTTTCATTTATATTCAGGTAGACCCAGCAACATATGAGGTCTTGTTGGTTATTGTACAGTAAATGAGTGTCACCATCTTGAGACTTCCTGTTTTGTTGTTAAAATGTTAAGTCCTGTTATTATGTGGCTGCTAAGTGTCACAAGGAGCAGTGTGTGAAGGGGAGGAGCGGAGAGAGAAAAATAAAGTGAAGAAGTGTGAAGCTAAGCATGGTTGTTTCAGCTACATTTTCATTTACTAATATATACAAAACACCACATTTTTGGCAATGAGGATGGCAGCACTCAGTTTACCTACACCTCCCATGTTTTTAACGTGCCTGGACCAGCCCCCAGTTCTGATTCACACGTGGAAGATGTTTGAAAACTATCTGGTTGCAATCGATGCTACGGCAGATCGGTGGCCAGAAGAGAGAAAGCGTGCTGTCTTACTACAGTGCTTGGGAGCAGAGGGGTTGAAAGTTTTCTATACGTTACCTAATACAGGTCAGAATCTTGCTGATGCTTTTAAAGCCCTAGACGAACAAAACCGATTATGAACATTGTTGTGGAATGACACAAATTCAGACAACGTGCACAGTGGCCGGATGAATCGGTAAAGGACTATGTTGTTGCTTTATGTGTGCTAACTTCGTGAGATCGTAAGAATGAAATGATCCGAGATCAACTGGTAGAGAAAGTGTTCTCTTCATGTATTCGGGAATGGCTTTTATTACAGCCGCAGTTAACATTGACAGATGCAATGTTATTGGCGGGTCAAACAGAGACCACCGTGGGGCACGCACAAACATTAGATGGGGCCCCAGTGCACAAAATAAAACCTACTCAGCATGGCAGGACACCACATCATCGAAAATTCCTAGGAAAAAATGTGAGTAAAACACAATCACAATCTGCTGCACAGGTTAATCATGCTTGTTTCCACTGTTGGTCTACTTCTTATCTGGCTAACGCTCCAAATTGTCCAGCTGCTAAAGTCAAGTGTAATAAATGTGAAAAATTTGGACATTTTGCAAGAGTTTGCCACTCTGAAAAAAGAGTGCAATTACTTGATGCTCCAGAGATGGAGGTCCCTGAAATTGTGCATGTACAGTCATGGCCAAAAGTTTTGAGAATTACTTAAATATTGGAAATTGGAAAAGTTGCTGCTTAAGTTTTTATAATAGCAATTTGCATATACTCCAGAATATTATGAACAGTGATCAGATGAATTGCATAGTCCTACTTTTCCATGAAAATTATCTTAATTCTGAAAAAAACTTTCCACTGCATTTCATTGCTGTCATTAAAGGACCTGCTGAGATCACTTCAGTAATCGTCTTGTTAACTCAGGTGAGAATGTTGACTAGCACAAGGCTGGAGATCATTATGTCAGGCTGATTGGGTTAGAATGGCAGACTTGACATGTTAAAAGGAAGGTGATGCTTGAAATCATTGTTCTTCCATTGTTAACCATGGTGACCTGCAAAGAAACGCGTGTAGCCATCATTGCGTTGCATAATTCACAGGCAAGGATATTGTGGCTACTAAGATTGCACCTAAATCAACAATTTATAGGATCATCAAGAACTTCAAGTAAAGAGGTTCAATTCTTGTTAAGAAGGCTTCAGGGCGTCCAAGAAAGTCCAGCAAGCACCAGGATCATCTCCTAAAGAGGATTCAGCTGCTGGATCGGAGTGCTACCAGTGCAGAGCTTGCTCAGGAATGGCAGCAGGCAGGTGTGAGCGCATCTGCACGCACAGTGAGGCGAAGACTTTTGGAAGATCGCCTGGTGTCAAGAAGGGCAGCAAAGAAGCCACTTATCTCCAAAAAAAACATCAGGGACAGATTGATCTTCTGAAATAAGCATAGCGAATGGACTGCTGAGGACTGGGGCAAAGTCATATTCTCCCATGAAGCCCCTTTCCGATTGTTTGGGGCATCTGGAAAAAGGTTTGTCCAGAGAAGAAAAGGTGAGCGCTACCATCAGTCCTGTGTCATGCCAACAGTAAAGCATCCTGAGACCATTCATGTGTGGGGTTGCTTCTCATCCAAGGGAGTGGGCTCACTCACAATTTTGCCCAAAAACACAGCCATGAATAAAGAATGGTACCAAAACACTCTTCAACAGCAACTTCTTCCAACAATCCAACAACAGTTTGGTGAAGAACAATACATTTTCCAGCATGATGGAGCACTGTGCCATAAGGCAAAAGTGATATCTAAGTGGCTCGGGGACCAAAACGTTGAAATTTTGGGTCCATGGCCTAGAAACTCCCCAGATCTTAATCCCATTGAGAACTTGTGGTCAATCCTCAAGAGGCGGGTGGACAAACAAAAACCCACTAATTCTGACAAACTCCAAGAAGTGATTATGAAAGAATGGGTTGCTATCAGTCAGGATTTGGCCCAGAAGTTGATTGAGAGCATGCCCAGTCGAATTGCAGAGGTCCTGAAAAAGAAGGGCCAACACTGCACTGTAAACATCGAAACAGATGATGAGCTTAGTTTCTAGTTTAAACATTCACATTGCGGGGAATTAATTCCACCCTCTCCTCCTACCACTGTGCAACAAGTAACGACAGCAATAACAGAGGGCATTGGCTGAGGTATAGGCTTTGTACACCAGGTGAAAGTAAAAGACTGTACAGCCTGTACAACAGAAACTTCGCAGACTTCCCTTATCAGTGAGAAACGTAGTTTCCCAAGAGCTGTGCCGCTTACAAGCTAAAGGCGTTATTAAACAAGTGGATGCTTGTCCCCTATTGTGGTGACAACGAAAAAAAAATGTAGAAATTCGCTTATGTGTGGACCTGCGGGAGCCCAACAGAGCGATAATAATTGCCAGCCATGCACTCCCACACATGGAGGATTTATTTACTGAGTTAAGGGGAGCAACCATATTTTCAAGCATTGATTCGAACAATGCATACCTCCAAGCATACTAATGCATTTGCCTCTCTCACTCTCTCAACAGCAGAGCAAAAGTAAGTACACTATTGTGGAGAAAGAGGCCCTGGTTTGCGTGTGCCATGCTGGAATGCGCATGGCAAGATGGTCTGCCCATCTCCTTTGTTTTTTTTTTAATTATGAGGTGTCCTACAAGCTGGGTTCTCAGAATGTCACAGCAGACTGTCTCTCACGCCTGCCTTTACCCACCTGTGAGGACACTAACTCTACTATCGAACCTGACATGGTGGCATTTATCTCTGCTGAACCCTGTGCCTTTTCATTGGAGGAGTTCTCCAAGGAATGCGCTGTGTGCCCAGAATTGTCAGCATTGCGACTACATCTACTTACAGGATGGCCTAAAAATAAGAAAAACCTTCAACCTGACACTATATTTTTACATAAGGGATGAACTGGCTGCACAAGACAGCTTGGTCTTCAGAAGTTTGTACCTCTTGGTGGTGCCTATATTGCTGCGTGGATCCCTAATTAACTTGGCTCATCAGGGCCACCAGGGTATCATCAGAACCAAACAGCAACTTCGTGACTTGTACTGGTGGCCTGGTATGGATCATTCAGCTCAATCTGCCATCGCTTCATGTCAGATTTGCCAAGCTCATGACAAGAGTGCTAAAATGTATACACCTTCTCTCCAGCCTGTACTACTTCCAGCTGCACCCTGGCTAAAGGTTTGATTGGACATTGTGGGACCATTTGAGTTAGGGACCTGGGATTGCAGGTATGCACTTACGCTAGTTGACTATTATAGTAAGTGGTCAGAAATAGCGTTCACCAGTAATGTCACTACTACCACTGTCACTGAATTCCTCGCCACAACATTCAGCCAGTTTGGCACCCCGGTGGAAATTCCTGAAGGATTGTGTTCAAACAGCAGGAAAATGGCAGTGAGGGGCTTCTTGTTGCACTATCGTACTGCACCTCATGCCACCACAGGCGTTGCTCCTAGTGAACTCTTGCTGGGACGCAAACTTAGAACGAATTTGGACATTCTGCTCACTAGGCCTCCTGCTTGCACTGATACTACGGTGCGAGCTTACGTTCAGGCTTGACAAGCTCGAGTTAAAATCTATACTGACAAAAAAACGGGCTGCAAAACCATCTGCTTTACGACCAGGTGACAAAGTGCATGTGAGGATACCCACTCGTGAAAAAAAGCAGGGGTACATTCAGTCCACCATGTATGGTGTTGGGAAAAAAATCCAGGACACATATATCCTGGATGATGGAAAAGTATGGAACGCTGTTTTCCTGTCACCATGTCCTGATCAAAGCAACTCAGATAATGAATCTTCAGGTGTCTCAAAATCTATTGCACTAGAAAACCAAAGACATCCTCGAATCAGATGCCCACCGGTCTGGCACAAAACTGTGTTACAAGAACTATATACACATGGACATTCATCACTATAGAAGGGCTACATCAGTGTTGTAAAGTTGTTAGCTTTCAGAGGTTACACATTGAGTAGTAGTTTTACATTGTTTTCTGTTTTCTTATCACATCTGCAGTGGAGTTATGCTTAAGTCTGTATTGTTGTTGGAAATAACAATATGCATCTTTGTTAAGTTAAACCTGTACAACTAATATTTTGGTTAATTCAGTTGGTTGAGTGGTTGTGGAATATCCCCTAGTACTAATCTAAAAAAAGGAGAAAATGTAAAAATGTTAAGTCCTGTTATTATGTGGCCGCGAGGTGTCTCAAAGAGTGTGTGAAGGGGAGGAACCAAGTAAAGTGAAGAAGTGTGGAGCCAAGCATGGTTGTTTTAGCTGCATTTTAATTTACTAATATGTACAAAACACCACATTTTCCTTATTCATTCTTAATGGTGATTTTTATCTAGGCTATATAGCCATTAGTGATGGGAAGTTCATTTTACTGACTCGGACATTTGAGTCTCATTTATTGAGATGAACAAATCTTTTATTGAGTCATTTCATTCATTTTGCCAAAATGACATTAAAATGTTACGAGATGCTTCCAAACACATCTACAACTAGCCCAAACGTTGATCACACTACAAACAAGTCATAATTAGAATGCGACTATACAATGCAATGCTACTAAGTAAGAGAAGATAATCCTTCATTGTTTACCTGGTGTTTTCTCTATTACTAACTCTGCTCACCTCTTCTGGCATGTCTTCACGTTAGTTCGTTCACCTGACACTGACAGTCCCATATAAGCTTAACCTATGCATACAGTCTGAGCCGGAAACACCCATGATTAGTTCACCTTTCGAGTCTTTGGGTTTTTGAGTCGTTCGTTGACAGCATATAAAGAGATAACTCAAAACCGAAGACTCAAGAAATGAACGGATCAAATCTTTTTCCGGCTCCGATTGCATATGATTGGCTTCTGTCTTTCACATGTTGAATGAATGACTCAAACCCGATAGAGGACTTGAAAAATTAACTAATCTTCTCCTTCACCTGCACAAATGTGTGCATGCGTGAATGAACGAATCACTCCCTGACAGAACTCATCGTTCTCGAGTCACATAAAAGTTTCGTTCAAAATGAACTGGAATGACTACTGAGATGACTACTGTAAGATGACTACTCTCTAGTATCTCTGGTCTGCAGTGCCTGTTCCAAGGCCTTCACCACCTCCTTCATGGCTTGGCCATCCCTGCTTAGTCTCCTGGCATTCTGTGTCTTCCGACAGCGCCATCCGGGACTCTCCAGCACTCCACCTCTTGTCTGTCTGCACGATCCAGGACTCACCTGCACTACCCCATCCATAACCCATTAAACTGTTCTTCACTTAACCCTCACCATCACTTTGTCAATAAACACCACCACCCCCCAGCACTTATTCTGAGTTTGGGCCCTCCTTCCTGAATCCTTGACATAAGTCCAGACAAACGAAACTCCACATCCAGAGATGTTTGGAAGCTAATTTAGCCTATCATGCCGCTCTCTCTGTATATTGCTACCTTTCATGTGACTGGTCTTCCTCAATACTGTTCTTAAAAACATACACGCACTAATATGTTAAGAGGAATAAAATCAACTGACAGCATGGTAAAACATGTCTCTGATGTGGCAGTGTCATTTAGATACTTGCCTTTCATACACAAATCAGAGAAGGGACCATTTCAAATCTTCAAAGTGGGGCCTGTCCATCCAGGGCCAGTGTGAATCTAGTGAGATCTTCTTGGTGGCTAGAAAAGGGCTGTCCATGGAGGACCAACAATGTTGAGACGATGTTTAGTCATTGAGCAAACTCTCAAGGGTACTGCCCTGTGCCTGAATGGGATTAATGTGGACTGCTAGTGGTGGCTACTCACACAGAGCCTGCAGCTATAGGCCATACCTGGGCTTGCTTGCACTGGGCCTGTTTAGATTTGATGTGGGCTTGCCTTAGCCTGCAGTGCCCACAAAAAGCTACCATGTGCCCCGCACAATCATGTTTTCTGGGTATATTTTCTAGTAATTCAACAGAATGGAGTGAATTTTATCACAGTTACCACACATAAAGAAATTGTGTTGTATTCCAAGACATATGTTGGATTTTTGTCCTCAAACAGCTCCAGTGTGTGGGACTAGTCTCTTACAAATCTTGCCCAAAGATGATTTGAAAATAGTTTTGAATTTTAAATTAAGTGTCTCCTGGGGGAAAAGGTTGGGAACCACTGTACTAGAATATTACCTAGTATAAACTGCCTACTATTTGTCCAGCAATAAACATTTAATACTTCAGGTGGGAGTGTTTTCTGTTGGAGTGTCCACTTTGTAGAAATCACAGCAACCTCCTCAAATTGCCTGTCTCATTGTATTTGCCTCAGGTCATACTGTAGGTCAGAAGAAGATTACAACCAAATACCAAATGCAATTTATTTAGTTGTGAGAGTGTTGTTCTCTATCATCAGGTTATCATTGAAACTTCACTTACTCCATCTGCTGGTCAGTATTCAGAACTGCGTCATGTTTGTTTCACTGATAGCAGCAGGTCTTATATTGACTGACAGGGTCACCCTGATCAATACAGTGGAAAACAGCTACATCTCTCATATAGTAATTGATGAGGCGATTCTACTGTATCCTAACGGAACTCCCCCCTAGTGCTTCAACATGATTGTGAATATAATAATGGTTTCATACAACAGCCATGTAAACAGAAAGTTGGCTACTTGTAAATCAGACAAAAAATGCTGTAATTTAACATTTTAAGGTAACAAATTAAACAACACTTGCAACAGTTTGTGTGGTTTCAACAGCAAGCCACTGACATACGATACACATAACATCTTGGCCTTCTCAACAATCATTAACAGTTCTGTTGTAGTGGCGGTTTTCCAGAGTACACATGCTTTGCATATGTGGCCATATGTGCGTGAATATGTACATGGTGAGCTTGTGGTAAACTGCCATCAGATGGAGCGCAGGCCTTTGTCAGATATATTATCATATCATCATGAGCTCCTCGTGATGAGACTTATCAGTGTGAGAATTTAAGAGGCTGTTAAACAAAAAAAAAAGAATTTTCTTTTTTTAACTATGCATACATGGTCAGCTTTATTGCAGAATGAAAAATATTATATAATTATGAATGGTAAACATTTAATGCCACAATATTTACAGCATTAATTCTTCCGCTACAAAAGTTTCATTTTATTGTAAACATATTGACAAGTCAGTGTTAGATGTGTGCTTTATAGGGGTTGTTTTGCCTAAAAAACAACCCTAATAATTTTATGTAGGTGACATTTTTCTTTATCAGAACTTAATATATGATACATAAAATGAAAGTCAATGGTTATGGAATTTTGAGCATAAAACAAATCATATAGTCAAAACAAAATTAACACCCATGACCCTGATGATACATTGAGGCCTCATTGTTTACGTCATTACTACCTTTAATCCACAGTGTCATCAAACATCTTAAGTGTGTTTACAGCAGTCTGGAGTATACATTTTCATTATATCCATTATACAGAAGTATAGGATGAAAAGAAAACATTCAATCCTTTCCCTCAGAAATACATTCATATAACAACCCACCCCCAAACACACACACATCCCTCTATTGTATGTTTAGGATTCTCTTCAGTTTCTTGCATTGTGAACGTTGAGATACACTGGTTCAATATTTTGTCTGCTGGTTTGTCTGTGGTTCATCTTCATCTGGTCTGCATTGTGCTCTTTCACCATACATCATTCAAAAGCCTTTTTGGATTGCATTTTGTGTGCACATCCAGAAGAGATTGGTTATTGAAATAGTTGTAACCCACTGAGTCCTACTGTACATCCTTCCGCTCGCTTCAAGTGTGGTAATTCCTCCATGGGAAGTAAATGCTCTAACAAGGAGGTTAAAGAACACGGCTTTGAGGTTAACCTGCACAGCACTTAATAGCTGGCCTCATTTGGTTACATAATAATAATAAAAAAATGTCCCATAAAATGTCTGTTTCTGTGTCAGTCTGTAGCTGTTACATTGGTGCCGTGACCCAGATAGGAGCGAGGGTTAGATATATGAGTGTAACGGAGGCCATCTGGTGAATGCTGTGTGGGTAAACCTTACTCCCTTGATCTGAAAAGGTGCTCTAGTGACAGAGTTTAGAAGCCGTGGTCTTTAGCCTCCTTGTCAAAATCATCAAAATTACCAAAAGCCGAAATCACTAGTTCCACCCCAGTGCTGCACCGGAGGGGTTACATAAATCCTGTAGCAGACCTAGACAGGTAGTCCTATGGGAGGTGGATGGATTTCAGCAAACACTTAACTAGACTTTTGAAATGTTGAACAAACAATATCATTGGCTGCAGAATCAGCAAAGACCAATCAGCTTGTGCCGTGCTGATTATGTGATTTCAGAAAAATAGTATGTAAAAGAACTATCAGTCAGTTAGAGTTTAAAGGGATAGTTCACCCCCACCAAAAAAGCTGGGAAAGCTGGGAACCTGTAACCATGGAATTCCATAATAGGAAAAACAAATACTATGGAATCAATCATATGCGCTCAAAATATCTTTGTTTGTGTTTAACAGAAAAAAAGAAACTCATAAAGGTTTGAAACAAGTAAAGGGGGAGTAAATGATGACAGAATTTTCATTTTTGGGAAGAATATCCCTTTAATGAGAGAACTAGATAGTCTGGTTCAAAAGTGTAGATTTGCTTTTGACACCCATGTGTCACCCATGTCATGACTGAGTCTTGGACAGTAAAGCCTGTTTTATACTTTTGCGTCAAGTGATAGCCGTTCTCCTTTGCACATACTAAATTGCACATAGTCATAAGCCTTATGTAGAACTGGAAAATTTCCTTGCAGTTTTGCCGCTTCAAACATCCAAACACAGCTACAGCCTCTCAAAGTTGACAAAGCATTATTTTCTTGGAGGGGATTTATTGGTGGGGACAATTCAATAATTGGTGGATATCAGAGTCCATGCTAACTCTACGCCTTATGCCGCAGTCACACTAGAGTTTGAGCTTGCAAAATTCTGTCGCTCGGAAAAGGGGCGGGATTAAACAAGATGATTAGACATACAAAAAGCGAGCGATTGGTCCATATTTTACATTTCTGTGCAGAGAGGTCATGTTTTGATCTTCGATTGGTCTCATGCAGTCACATGATGCGATTTCGCAGGTCAGAGTTCACCAAGCTTGAACTTTGCAATGCAGTGAACTGCGAAACTTGTCGCACGAGCTTGCATTTCCGGTCTGCCGCATTCACGTGCATATGAATAAAAGTCTATGGGGAGAAAAGTGCAGTGTGACCACAGCTGGTTGAGTCTGGTTGAGTCATATGAAGAAATATTGAAAAAAAAAAAATTATTGTACAGTGTAATGTATTAGATTCAAAAACCTTATGGCTACTGAGTTTTTGTTCATTCTCCAAAACCAAACAAACAACTGTGAGTTAAAATTAATTTATTCAAGAATACCACGTGTTAACATTTCAATGCCATTAAAAACAAAGTCAAATTAGCACAAAAATGGCACATATTTTATAAAAAAAAGAGCAACAACAAACGGATTTGTGACTACATATAACGTAGTGTAATGGTCAACAATCCTCAGATTAACATATTTCAAAGATTACCTTCAACTTCTTACAATTTCATGTTATTGTAAATAAAAAGATCAATTTAGCCTTAATTAAGCCATGTAAAATTAGAAAATCTGTGTTTTTTTACACCCACATTGCATTATGAACATTAAAAAGGCAAAACCATCCTCTGTAAAATACGCAGTATTTGTTTACACTTTCCCACCTAGAGAAATAAACATTGGTGGACAGACCGCGTTAACTATCCATGAACCTCTGCGAGTTGTTCTGCAGGCCTCTCAGTGTTCTCTCGGTGAACTGATAGGTGAGTTTGCGCTTCACTTTGCATATCTCTCCTGTTCGGGAATAGTTTCGCAGGGCACGTGCCATCTTCTGGTAGGTCATGGTTTTGCGGTTACCCTTTCGTCTGCCCCACATCTCTGCCAGCTTCTCCTTGTTCTGCGATGAAAACTGGAACGTCCCATTGTTGGACTGAACCCACCAAATGCAGCTCCGCATGTCTGGTGTCTGCAGCATCTCATACAAGAACTGGAACAATCGCTCCTTCCTTTTCCCTGAGAAATAATGTAGTATCTTTTAGTGAATTTCAAACAGAAGAATTTAATATTTACATCCATCCATCCATCTATCCAATCAGCAAAACACCAACACGTTCAATACAATGATTATTATGCCACATGTATGGAAGATTAAATACTAACCTACTTATTGAAGTCAGTTTTAGAAAAAAAAATGTTTCTGAAATAGATTTTTTTTTATCACACATCCAAAAATTTTGTTAATTGACTGCTACAACTACAACATTTTTAACATCTTAAAAATCTAAACCTGATAAAAAACTGGTAAAATATAACCCAACCCACCCACAAAATCTGTATTTAATCTAATCATATCAGGGGCCCTACTAAATAGAAAGAGTCTGATTTCTGAGTAAATGTTCAAAATCGTGGGATATAAATTACTTGAAAAGCCTCTAAGCTTGTGACTCTGAGAAAAAAGAAGTAACAATTCTGAGAAGAAATTCAGAGCTGTGGGATGTTAACTTTTTGAGAATTTCATTTTAGAGTACATTTACAGATCCAAGGTTTGGAAAAAACGTTTCTCCTTTACATTGTGTACAAAAATTGTGTACGGACAACAATGTTTTTATGTTAAAACAATCTAAAATACATGTCAGGCCAGTAGTTGGTGAAAGATTTCAAATTTCTTTAAATATATAAATTACATTGTAAAATGCATTCTGAGGGAGCCTATATGTGAGATACAGGAACATGTCTCCAAAGTAATGCAAATTGTCAGTTGTGTCTATTGTCTAACAAATGGCTAGTTAACACTTTCAAGCTGGTCAAGTGGCAGGACGGGTTCTGACTCCAGTACGTAATTTGCACGCTTTGTTTTCATGCTAAAATGTAACATGAATGGGTACTTATATGCTGATGAGATCGGGGCTGGAGATGCAATTTACCCTGCTGACATCAACACTTCATTTGCATGCTTTGTTTAGGTTTGTCCCCACCTATATGTATCACTGTCTGTGAAAATGTATATATTTGAGTGCCTAGATGCACTAGAGGAGAGATCTTTCGATGAACGCCACAGCTATGCCGAGTTCTTATTAAAGGATTCTGTTTTGAAGATACCCGAAAGCCTCCCTGGTTTTGTCTCGTCTTAGAAATTCACAACAGTTTTGGTGCCGTGAGCTGGATTGAGAAATTCACCTAAATCAAGTTTGAATCTTCATTTTTAACAAATATCTGACTTCACTCAAGACGGAATCGTTCCAGTTCCAGCAATTTGAAGTTGAACAGCTGAGGTCACATATTCTCAACAATTTGGTGACTGCAACCCTGATGGAAGTTGAATTTACCTGAATTCTGATTGAAACATCAAGCTCAAGAAAGATCAGACTTCTCTCCAAACTGAATCTTTCAGTTCAACCACGATTTGGTGAGTTTTTACTCTATAAAAAGAACCGTACAAACCAGTACATTTAGTTACCCTCTGCGCCGTCAGAGAAGAGTTAACAAACAGCTGTGGGTTTGGTTAGCTAAGTTATCCTCTAAATTTTATTTTAGAGATGAATAAGTAATCCTCTGTTTTCAGGCAGGGAAGTTAGCCTTTTGTGCTAAAATCTGTTATCCTCTGTTCAGGCAGGGAAGTTAGCCTTTTGTGCTAAAATCTGTTATCCTGTTTTCAGGCAGGGAACTTTAGCATTTTTGTGCTAAAATCTGTTATCCTCTGTGAAGCAGGGAAGATTAACCTTACGTGTTCATATTTGTTATCCTTTTGTTTTGTTTAGCGTGAAGTGCTAGTAGTTTGTGTTTGTCCTCTGCATTGCCAGGGAAGGTTAACTGTGTTAACATACAGTCTGTTGATCAGAGAAGTTTTTTTTTGTGTTTTGTTTGTGTGGTAACCCAGAAACTTACAAACTGTTTAAGAAGAATGCCAGACTGATCCCCACAAATGAAAAAGGTGGTCTTGCGACTCCTTTGTGGTCAGATAAGGGATTTAAATCATTGTTAGGAGTACAGATGGACCTAATAGTCACTGAGAATGTTAGACAAGGGCTAACTCAGAAATATGAGATCCATCCAGACAAAATTTGGTCTGTAGATGAATGTAAAAAAGTACTAGGTGCCAGTATCCGTAAAAACAATGTAAAAGGCATTATCTGCTGTCACAGAGAATTTGCTTTAGCACTCGCCACACAACAAGCTAAGCGCAACTCAGAGCTAGAGGAGCAGAACAAACAGCTCAGTGTTAAAGTAGCATCTTTGACAAAGAAACTGAACAGCAACAAAGCTTCAGATAAGGCTAATATTGAAGAAATCACTGAGTCTGATAATATTTATCCAGACTTACAAACTTTCTTTGAAACAGATGTACCTGTAGAGTCAGTGAATGTTTGTGGTGCAAGGAGAAGATCACAGAGAATTGAGGAAAATGAAAGTGTTTCTCCCAATGCTTCTGTTGTCCGAGTTCAAGCTGTTGCCAAAGCCCTAGGACCTAAAGATATAGAAAGACTGTCTCAAAGCTTACCTTCAGCTCACACAAATTTTTCAGAGTTTAGCAGAGCACTAGTCAGCAAAATGCGTCTTTGTGACATGTCGTTAACAGAAGATACACAGATAATGTCTCAAATTCTAACAGAATCTGAATTCAACAGTTTTGAGTGTGCTGCGATTTCTGAATTGCAACATGCCAGTAAAGACAATTTGAGAGAGGGTGTTTTGAAAATTCTTAAGAACATGTTGGCCCAAAGATTGACTGGTCAAAAGTGACTTGCTGTGTGCAAAGGAAAGATGAAACAGTGAGTGAATTCACAGAGAGATTTTGTCAGTCAGACATAACTTACAGTGGATTAGCTGATAATTCTGAAAATGTTTTAGGTGATAAGGGACCACTAGTTTGCATCTGGTCAGATGGCCTGGTAACAGAGTACAGAAAAGCATTGCCATTTCTAGATCTTACTTGGTATAACAATACTATCAGAAGTAATCTAGACAAGTTAGCTGCATGGGAAAAAGATGCTGATGTTAAAGCAAAAGTGAGAATAGCAGCAACTACATTTAGTAAAAAAAAACAAGACATTAGGTGGCCTAAAAGAGAAGGCAAATGCCACTACTGTGGAAAATTAGGACACTGGGAGAAAGAGTGTAGGGAGAAGTTGCAAGATAATAAAAGACATGCTTTGCATAATTCTGCTCCTTCTCAGCCTGCCTACAACCCTGAAGTAGTTCCCCCATTGTCTACGGCAGCTTTAGGACAGCTTGCTCAGGCTCTTCTAAGAGCATAACAAGAACAGGACAAAAACTAATTGTTGGGGCTGTGAGTAGCTACCTTTCCCCTGTAATCCATCACAATGACAAAATAATTTTTGTGAAAGGTAGCAAACAAGATGAAGAGATTGATTTTTTGCCTGATACAGGTGCAGGAATTACAGTAATTCCTATGAAATTGGCAAAAAAATTAAACATTTTGTACAACAAAACTAAACTTTCCTTAACAGGTGTAATAGGTGAATATTCGGTTTTGTTTGAAACCCCGCCCATAGAGGTACAATTTGGCCCAAAAACTCTGACAACAAAATTACTATGTGCTCCATTAAATACAGGTGCCATTCTAGGCATGGATATACTAAGACAATTACATCTAACTTTAGACATGTCCTCAGAAACAGCTAGCATAAAAATTTATTCAGTGCAAGTTTCTACTAATAATGCCATCACTCCTGAGTATGCTTTCTTACAGAATCATCCAATTTGGGCTGAAGATAAAGATGATTGTGGGCATCTGACAGGTGTAGAACCAGTTAAATTGACAGGAACTCCACCTCCAGTTACCAAACAATATCCAATCAGTAAGGAAACTATACAGGGAGTGAAACCTATTTTAGAAAAATTGCTGAAGCAAGGAGTGCTAGTTAAAAACAGGATTTTTTTCTGTACCCTTGCACTCTGATAGCCAGACATGGTTAGCTTTCACAGTTGACTATGAACAATACCAGTGGACACGGTTACCACAGGGATTTCAGAATTCCCCAACCATTTATCATCAAGCTGTCAGACGTGATTTGTGTGACCCAGAATGTCCAGTCAAAAAGTCTACTGTGATTCAGTATGTAGATGATATTTTGATTGCCTCGACAGATCATGAGGTACATAAAACTGAATTGGCAGCACTGTTAGACTATTTGCATAAAAAAGGACATAAATGCAGCTTTCATAAAGCTCAAATTGCTAAAAACCAAGTTACATTTCTTGGTCAAACAATTGGTACAGGAAATAGATCCATTACACAGGATCGAGCAGCTTCAGTCAAAATAATACCTCCACCTACTACTATTAAAGCTCTCAGATCATTCTTGGGAACTGCAGGTTACTGTAGACCCTGGATTGAAGACTATGCATCAATTGCCCAGCCACTCTATGACTTATTGAAAGGTCAGGTTAAAGATTCTGATACCTATTGTATGGAAGAAACTCAGCTTAACGCTTTCAACAATTTGGAAGAGAGCATTATGTCAAGCACCAGCATTAGGAATTACACAATCAGATAGGCCCTTAGTGCTTTATGTTCATGAACACTTAGGCTTTATGACAGCATGTTTAATGCAAGATCATGGGGGCAGTTTACGCCCAATCCATTACTATTCTGGTAAACTTGACATAGTCGCTCAAGGTATGGGTCCATGTCTTAGAGCAGTGCAGGCAGTTCATCTAGCTCTTCAGGCTTCAGCAGTAATGGTGTTAGGTCAGACTGTAAATGTAAGATGCCCTCACACAGTGTCTGCACTAATGAATCAAGCAAAGGTCACTTATGTCACCTCCTCTCGTTGGGGAAATTGGTTAACGACCCTCACAGCCTCGAACGTTGTTTTACAGCGTGCACCGATCACAAACCCATCCTCATGTATGATGTCTGCATTGACTGAAGTTGTGTTAGAGGATGAAGGAGAAATGACTCATGATTGTGCTACGCTTACATATACACCTACAAGTGAAGTAGCAGAAACACCCATAGAAAATGCAGAATGGGAGTTGTTTGTTGATGGTTCAGCACAAATCATTGAAGGTAACAGACGAGTAGGTTATGCAGTAACTTCCACCACAGAAGTAATAGCTTCAGGTCGTCTTCCAGATCACTTGTCAGCTAAAGCTGCAGAACTAGTAGCCTTAACTAGAGCACGCTAGCTTCAGGATCAGTTGCAAATATCTACAGTGATTCCAGATATGCTTTTGGGGTAATTCATGATTTTGGTGTCATTTGGCAAAGTAGACAGTTTATAACTTCTGCCGGATCCCCCATTAAGCATGCTGGATTAGTGAAAGACCTAATGTTTGCCATGAAACTTCCTAAGAAATTGGCGGTGATTAAAGTGAAAGCACATCTCACAGCAAATACAATGGAAGCTAAAGGTAATGCTCTTGCTGACGTAGCTGCTAAACAGGCTTGTTATTATGCTAATGTACAAGTATGTTCAAGTAGTACAGCACAGAAGACAATTCTGCCTCCTGTATCAATCATTGATCTGTACAAAGATGTTCCTTTATATGAAGCATGGACATGGTTAGACAAAGGAGCCACAGTGGATTAATTTGGCTGCTGGACTAAAGAGGGAAAATATGTTGCTCCCGAATCACTGTTGCCATATTTGGCTCAACAAATACACAATTTGGGTCACAGTGGTCCAGCAACCATGAATCACAGGTTCTCAAATCAATGGTGGAACCCAAAATTCAGAAATGTAGCCACCGAAACAGTGAAAAGATGTGTTACGTGTCAGAAAAATAATGATGTGCCAGCAGCAACACATACCCCAGCTCCACCGGGGCCATTTTGTCACCTGCAGGTCGATTACATATCATTACCTCCCTGTAAAGGAAAAACTGATGTTTTGATAGTAATAGATAAGTTCTCGAGATGGGTTGAAGCTTATCCAACAGGACGTGCTACAGCTGCACATACTGCTAAATGTCTTATCACTGATTTTATTCCCAGATGGGGATTACCAGATTCCATTGACTCAGATCAGGGTACACACTTCACAGGACAGGTAGTCAAGGAAGTGCCTAAAATGTTGAAGATTAAGTGGAATCTTCACTGCCCCTACAGGCCACAAGCATCAGGACAGGTTGAACGAGCTAATAGGACAAATTAAACCAGGCTAAGCAAAATGCATCAGGAAGGTGTTTCATGGGTTGAAGCACTTCCAGCGGTACTGCGTAGTATGAGAGCATCACCTAACAGATCAGTAGGACTGAGCCCTCATGAGATTATTACTGGACGCCCAATGCAGATGCCAGGTGTAATTGATCTTAGAAATGCTGATGTACACATTGTCTCAGATGCCCTGATAGCTTACTGTGAAAACCTCACCAAGTCTGTACAGAATGCCAGAGAGAGAGTTGAGTCGTGTTGGCAGAGTCCACCGGAAGGTGGACACAAAATCATCCCAGGTCAGTGGGTCATGATAAAGTCATTCAGAAACAAACCATTAGAGCCTAAATGGCATGGACCACATCAAGTGATGTTGATTACAGCAGCTGCCATGTTGTGTCAGGGAAGAAAAACTTGGACACATGTCTCACATTGTAAGGTTGTTCCACCACCTATAGGATAGGATAGGACACACGGAACAGTGGGGTGCCCAGGGAAGAACTGATCCATTAGGGATTTGGGGCCACCCCTGGGTGAAGATGCCCCAATAGGTCCTCCCCATTTATTAGTCCATCTGTACCGAACTACATACAAGAACTTCAGTCATCCATCAATATGATCAAGATTGCCGTACTAGTGATCATCATGAACATCGCACAAGCCATAATCTCACGAAGCAACATATTCTTAGAGCTGATGAATATGTCAAGAAATGCCTTGTTCGCTGGAAAGAATATCTGCATGCCACACCCACCTTCAGTAGGAGCAGGAATCCCCTGGGTGGCACACCCCATCTCCTGTGACAGGTGCCTCCACCAACAGGAACTTTTTGGTTATGTGGAACGTCAGCCTTTGACATCCTTCCCAGCCAATTCAATGGCAAGTGCACACTGGTTTATGTTCTACCGGCTATCAGAGAGAATACGCACTCCACCCCAAGCTCTCTACATCTGCATAACTTAGCTCCTACCACAAAGGAAGAAGATGGCTGCATTCCAGGACTCACTTGTGCACAAACATGGTGGTCAAGAACTCTTGGAGGATTAATTCCGTCGTATGATGTCATGCAAGCCCTTGATCAAGTCAGAAGCTTATTAAATTCTGTTCAGAAACTGGTCAATGATACAGCTTTGGCCCTGGGTAATATCACAGACACTCTTGCTTCACACAAGATAATGATCTTACAGAACAGAGTGGCCTTGGACTACATCCTTGCAAAACAAGGGGGAGCCTACACCATCATAGGCCCAGAGTGCTGCACCGGATTAATGGATCCAACCAAAATTTAACTAGACATACTTGATCTTTCAGTAAAACTGCACCAGATGACTGAAGATAATTCTTCATGGTTTGGAAACCTGTTAGGTAAACCCTGGCTGTGGATCAACATTTGACTTACGCCCATGGCGAGGAAATGACTGTTCCAAACAGAACAGAATATTACCTATAAGAAAAGGACTATGGACTATAGCGGCATGTTTAATCCTGTGTCAGTATGCCGTTTGTACACATAAACAGTAAAAAGACACAGAGCAAGTACTACGAGCCTGTAACCATAATACGTTACAAGAATGAACTTTTTTTTAAGTGTCTAAATTTGTATTTTGTGAGAGATATTAGAACTCTCAAAGGGGGAACTGAAAGATTACAAATTTCTTTAAATATATAAATTACATTGTAAAATGCATTTCTGAGGGAGCCTATATGTGAGATACAGGAACATGTCTCCAAAGTAATGCAAATTGTCAGTTGTGTCTATTGTCTAACAAATGGCTAGTTAACACTTTCAAGCTGGTCAAGTGGCAGGACGGGTTCTGACTCCAGTACTTAATTTGCATGCTTTGTTTTCATGCTAAAATGTAACATGAATGGGTACTTATATGCTGATGAGATCGGGGCTGGAGATGCAATTTACCCTGCTGACAACAACACTTCATTTGCATGCTTTGTTTAGGTTTGTCCCCACCTATATGTATCACTGTCTGTAAAAATTTATATATTTGAGTGCCTAGATGCACTAGTGGAGAGATCTTTCGATGAACGCCACAGCTATGCAGAGTTCTTATTAAAGGATTCTGTTTTGAAGATACCCGAAAGCCTCCCTGGTTTTGTCTCGTCTTAGAAATTCACAACATTGGCAACATAACTTTGTAAGGAAGCACTCTGTGCACACACAGTCCTGTAATCAACTTCAGTTCCTTGTGTAAATTGTGTAAATTGATAAAACTGCAGGCGACACAGTGGGTCAGTGGTTAGCACTGTCGCCTCACAGCAAGAAGGTCGCTGGTTTGAGTTCCGGCTGGGCCAGTTGGCATTTCTGTGTGGAGTTTGCATGTTCTCCCCATGTTTGCGTGGGTTTCCTTCAGGTGCTCTGGTTTCCCCCACAGTCCAAAGACATGCGGTACAGGTGAATTGAATCATCTAAATTGGCCGTAGTATATGTGTGAATGCAAGAGTGTTGGGTTGTGGCTGGAAGGGCATCCGCTGTTTAAAACATATGCTGGATAAGTTGGTGGTTCATTCCGCTGTGGTGACCCCTGATAAATAAAAGGACTAAGCCGAAGGAATGAATGAATAAAACTGCATACAAGAACATCCCAGAAACATAGTTTTTTGTTTCTTGTTTCCTTTATTTGGAGAGATTAGAGCTGCTGGATTTACAACATGTTAATTTATCAACTTCTCCCGAAATACATAAAAGTAAGGGTCTGTTTAACTTGGAGAAGAATAGAAAAAACAGTGTGTATCTTAAGTGGATAAAATGCATCGTCAGTCAAAAATAATTAAAATTGCCATCTTTATAGACATCAGCATGTTTCTTTCAAACCGAAAATATAATGTTTTGCTAGTACTTATGTGTTTAAATGTCTGAAACCTAAAATAAATGTCATTTGTTTGAAAACACTGCTAATGCGCAGCACGTGTCTTTCTAAGAATCATCATGAGGCACTGCAGAAAAGCAGATTTGAATTTATCAGCAGATCATAAGATGCACTGAATGCTCTAAATCTACCATTCAAAAGGATTAAAAATACTTAATAAATCATCAAAACAGTTTTCAGAAGTTCATATTTTCAGGCCACCAGAATGCTGTTGTCATGTAAATTAATGTCCAAAATGCATATTCAAATGAAGATGGTTTAATGTAAATGTACCCTAAATTAAACTATCCTAAATTATATAATTTGTACTAAATGATAATACTCATCATCCGAATCCATCCATCTCTACAATTGAAATAAAAATAAAGCAAACAACGCCGGCAAACGCTGTGTTTTACCTGTGAGTGGTGCTAGTGTCATCGAGTCATATGCGATCTGTACTGTCCTGTCTGTGGTTGGAGAAGGAGGAAATTCCTGACACCCAGAGCTGGTGGAAAGTGAATCTGAATCACTGCAGTGGCTTCTGTCATATTGGAAGTGTCCCTGAAACACAGAAGGTAAATAATTACAGCCATGCTCAGTTCAAACTTCATGTATTCATGCTGTTTATATTACTGCAGTGTTTCCGTCTGCTTAAACCTACCCACTCGCTGTGACTGGACTGGCAGAGCCACGTCTGCTGCGGCTGAGGCTGTTGTTCACGAGTCTCATCTGTTCCTGAGACTTCACTGTACTGCCATTCATATGCATAACGACCGGACCAGCTGTTTTCTGTGCAAACAGATCACTCATTGTTATCACATATGCTACTCGCTATAATTTACATTAATTGCAGCTGATAAGTTTAAATATAGCATTAGTAGATTCCACTAAAAAGTGTAAATAAATACTGCTTCTTGGCCACTTTTAAAGAGATATCATTTGAGGATTGTTTAGAAATGTGAGATAAAAATGGCGTTTACATGTCTTATCTTTATTCCGTTGAAAGAATAAGATTCCATAGAAGAGAGATATTTTTTTCCTTCAAAATTTAAGGCAGGGTAGGGCTGGGCAAGCTGGTTCTAGTAAACCTCACAAATCAAAATCGATTTAATTGGTCAATAATGACATAATCATGATCATTCTGTTATAATGACAGCTGTTTGTATAGCTTCTCAATGAACTACAGTTCTGTGTAGTAAATGCTGCATTTGAAAATACCACATATAATAGCATGTTTTTACTCCTTTCTCACTAGAAAACTTAAGTCCAGTGTTTGAAAATAAATCCTTCTGTGAGATGAATTTGTAGTTATGTGTTTATTAGTAACATTGCATCAATAAAAGCAGTTAATTCTTCTCTTTATAATGCAACACTATGGGGATTTCCTGTGTTTCTTCTTCATGTGTGTTTGGAGTTTCCACATAAGAGTGCCCCCTGGTTTTTGGAGGAGAGCCACTGTTGATCACACAACTGTGCTTTCCTGATCAGATGTGCATGACAATCACAGGTTTTCTCAATTGCATCCGAGATTTCCTTTTGAATAATTGCCAAGCCCTGGGGCAGGTTAATCGATTTGTTTTTAAGAACATTTTAAGTTAAAACCTCAGAATTGTGACTCTGCAGTTCTGATGAAAAAGTTATAGCAATTGCAAGATGTAAACAATTGCATCAAATAGAGTCAGAATTGCGAGAAAGCTTAAAAATGTGCAACGGCACGAACTTGTAAATTGTAATTTTGAGAAATAAAGTCAGAATGGTGAGAAGGCCTATAAACACAGCTTAGTTAACAATAATGTCACAATTCTGAAATTTTTTTTTTAAATTAAAAACAAATCTGAATTGCAAGACTTACAGTTCTAAGAAATAAAGTCAGAACTGCAAGATGTAAACTCAGAATTGCCATTTTAACTCAGAACTGTAGGGCAAAATAAGCAATTACAAAAAAAAAGAGATTCTGAAAAAAATTGGAACTGAAAGAAACAAAGTCAGAATTGTAGAAAATTTCATTCATTTTACTTCGGCTTAGTCCCTCATTTATCAGGGATCGCCACAGCAGAATGATCCGCCAACTATTCTGGCATATGTTTTACGCAGCGGATGCCCTTCCAGCCGAAACCCAGTACTGGGAAAAACCCATACACTCTCACATTCACACACACACACTCATACACTACGGCCAATTTTTTCATTCATTAATTTTCTTTTCGGCTTAGTCCCTTTATTAATCAGGGGTTGACAACGCGGAATGAACCGCCAACTTATCCAGCATATGTTTTACGCAGCGGATGCCCTTCCAGCTGCAACCCATGTCTTTGGACTGTGGGGGAAACCACAGCACCCAGAGGAAACTCACTCGAACATGGGGGGAACATGCAAACTCCACAGAGAAATGGCAACTGACCCAGCTGGGACCCGAACCAGCGACCTTCTTGCTGTGAGGCGACAGTGCTAACCACTGAGCCACTGTGCCGCCCAATGTTACAACTTTCATTCATTTTCTTTTTCGGTTCAGTCCCTTTATTAATCTGGGGTCGCCACAGCGGAATGAACCGCCCACTTATCCAGCATATATTTTACACAGCGGATGCCCTTCCAGCTGCTACCCATTACTGGGAAACACCCATGCACTCTCATTCACACACACACACACACACACACACACACTACGGACAATTTAGCTTACCCAATTCACCTATAGCACATGCCTTTGGACTGTGGGGGAAATCGGAGCACCAGGAGAAAAGCCATGCGAACACGGGGAGAACATGCAACCTCCACACAGAAATGGCAACTGACCCAGCCGAGGCTCGAACCAGCGACCTCCTTGCTGTGAGGCAACAGCGCTACCCATGTTACAACTGATTTATTTTTATTATTTATTGGCTAAAACGTGAATTTGTATGACATCTCATTCATACATTTTAGCATGATTTGCTTAAGGGTTTAGTGGCATGTCTCTTTTTTAAAAATCGCATGCTTTTGTACAAAATAAATCATATGATTTTACAAGAGATATAAGCTCAGAAATATTTAAACAAAAAAAAACATGAAAAAAATCTGAATTCTGAGAAAATAAGTCATAATATAAACTCAGAATTGAGAAAAATAAACTCCCAGGTATAAACTCAGAACATGATGTATTTTTACCACCAACTTTCCACCGTCTCCACAGTTTCACCACACTAACCTAAATGTCTATGACTAGTGTGATGGAATTCACGTCTTGATATACAAATAAAGAAGCTTTGTCAGAAAGGAAATCACTAACCTTATAAACAAAAAACTGGGCCTCCATTAATCTGAAAAAAGCAGAAGCAAGCCTTCCCCTCAGAGGTCTGGTGGTATATTGGTTTTTGCTAAGTAACCCTCACCTGCCAGACTGCGCTCTTCATGGTTTCTCCGCTGGACACACGGTGTTGGCATGACCTCCAGCGAGTGTTCCTGTAGATACTCCTCAATCATGTCCAGATCCAGGGCCCCTGATGATGGCTCTCGAGGGCACATGTCATGGAAGTACTGAATCTGTAAATTGAGGAATGGTAGCTAACAGTGAATGTGATGCATATTACTGTACATGTATGTCATCAACAGGTGAAAAAACATTATCCTTTACCTATATACAAGGGCTGCACAATATATAGTTTCAACATAAATATTGCAATGTGCACATCCGCAATAGTCACATCGCAGGATCTGCAGTGTTCAGTTACGATTATAGTTGACCAGGAGAAACACATGAGTGTAGTTATTGCAGAGTGTAACCAAAATGCAGAGTTTTTTTTATTTGCACATGTTTTTTTTAAGGCCTGAGAAAATTAAAGCAGTCAGGCAAAATAAATTTTACAGTTTGTGACTTTAGTAAATAATTTTAATAGTAGAATAATTTTATTGAATCATTTATATCAGTAAAGACTTTTGCAGTGTTATTTTACATTAAGATAATTCAAATTCTGTACCTGAATACAATTTAACTGCCCCGAAAGACCATAAAACACTTTTATCTTAGCTTTTTTGTATTTGCTTTTTGCTTGTAATTGTTTTTATCATTATATATATATATTGCAGAAAAACTAAATCTCGTAATGTCATATTTTTCCAACACAATCTCACGGCAATTCATAACTTTTTGATTTAGTGGCTAATTCGTATGAATTCGTACGATTTCATTCGTACAATTTAATAAGATTTGCTTATCCCCCAATGACAGTTGGGTTTAGAGGCGGTGTTGGGTGCCACGCCTCCTTTTAAAATGTTTTACATTTTCGTACAACTGAACTCGTACGAATTAATAGTTGCGTTTCCTCATGAGATCAGGCTGGATTTTTCCAATATCGTGCAGCTCTAGTGTATACAGATATTTAAAAAAAGAAAGACCACAATTATCAGTTTCTATAGATTGACAGGTTATAGTTATGTTTGAGTAAAATATTTGTAATCTTTGAGTAATATTTTTGTTTTGTTCTGCACACTACAAATGTCACACTACTGATAAAATGTTTTATATATAGTGTTTGCGACTGAAAACGTGGATATGCTGATGTTTCATAAATAAATAAATAAATACATATATTTTTAAATAACTTATTTTAGTTATTTTTATATTTTTTTATCTTTAATTTGGTATCTGTTAATCTGTTATCTGTTAACTTTACAAAGAAATGTGCAACATTTGATAAATCAAAGTAGGGCACTTGTTAATTACTAAATTGTCTTTGAAAAAAAATCATGAAAAAAGTATAATGAGATCAGTACCAAATCAGAGTTGAGTGAATTGTTACATCCATACTTTCAGATGTTTTTATAAATTTTTACACAACAAAACACCAATGTTTACACTTATGAAACCAGAAGAGTTATGAAATCAACATTTGTTGAATAAATCATATTTTTAATCATATTTTAATCATCATTATCCTGACCAATTGGCATTTTCTGAATGAAATAATAATAATAATTAAAGTACATTTGATATTTGAATAGATGAATGAATAAATATTTGACATATGAAAGCAATGTTATCAGACCTTTACAAAATAAAACAAGTATTCACATTTTATTTAAATCCATTCCAAATAAATCCAGTACATCCAAAGAAACAAGTGGTGTTTTATTTATTTATTCATTTTATTTTTTGCATGGCTGTATACTGTACTGTACAAATGTTGCAAAACTCTATTTGATTTGTGCATTCAAAAGAATTCTCAGTAAACTTAGTGTTTTACATGCACCAGCAGGCATGTGACGTGACATGCATTTGCATTAAGAGTGTGTGTTAACCTATTAGTAGTAATATTATACATCTGTTTTGCCTGCATAGCATATACAAACAAGCAAATGTACATGTAGGACAAAGGTAAGTCGTCCCATGTTGCAGTGTGTAATAAATGAAACTTACAAAAGTGATTTTACATACATTTAAGGCTTATAAGTAAGACAATTAATGTGTCTACTTAAATATTTGTTAAAATGAAGTGTGATGAAGTATATATATTTATTTAATTTTATTTTGCTGCTGTTACACTGAATGACATTTTAGTGGTTGTCTTCTGTAAATCATGATACAAATCATTATCATTACTAAATTACAATACATTTGTTATAACAGCTTTTAAGGTATTAACTTAAACAGTTTTACTCTCTAATTTAGTTTTAACAAGTTTATTTCATTTACTTTCATTTTTATAAGTGAATGCATTTTTCTAACTAGTATCTACATTTTTTGTTGGTTTGTTTTCAAACAGGATTTGCACATTTAAGGAGTGTAAGATTAGCCTGTATCCTTTATTATCTTATTATTATTATATCCAATTATATTATTATTATTGTTTATGTCATGTGTTTCTTTATTTTTTTCCTGTATTATTTATTATTTAAAACTAAAGCGTATTTTGTGGATGAATTCTGAGTTCAATTGAATTCTCATTTTACACTTTGCTTGCATTTGTGAGTTGATAAAAACGTAACTTGTTCTATAAATGAAGCATCATATCGTAATACCAACATATTGATAGATATCATATTTAGTATAACAAATAACATATTTGTTCAAATCCCATCTCAAACCTATAATTTTTCCTTGCCGTTTGACACTTGTTTTGATATTTGTTTAAATAGTGTTTATGTATGACTTACGTATGTGTTTAATTATTTTATTAATATTTCAATTTGTTGGGTTTTTAAGTCCTAATAAAAAACAAAAACAAAGGTTTTAAATAAATAAACTTTGAATAAATTAATGATATAACACTAAATAGAATTAAATTAAAATTGTATCACATAATTTGTTGAAGCATCAACTAATATCATATTATATCATGATGATAGATCCAATGAGACGTCCTATTTACACCCCTGCTAATCTGATTGATCAAGTGTATGGCTAATATATGCATATTTACTTTTGTGATTATTGCTCAAATATAGCGCACTGTCCTGTTTTTATGTATATATTTCAACTATCGCTAGAATGCTATAAATCAGACCCGTAGGACTGTAAAAAGCTTTCTTTATTTTTTTTCTTTTAATACTTTAACAGCAATTGGAGAGTTTAGATGCAAAAACATCCAAAAGCCATTTGATATTTTCTTCTAAAATTAGCATTTTTTTCCGACTCCTGTGTGTAGGCTTAGTAATTTTACTTTTATAGTGACGGATAAGTTATTTACATTGCCTTTAAAGTGAAATAACTGAACATAAACATAGGAGGCTGACAAAAATGGTCATTTTAGAAGAACATTTCAGATGCCATTTAAAGGTTTTTGCATCTGAACTCTTCAATTATCCTTTTAGCCAAGCAAACAAAGAAGCATAAATAATACTCACATTTTCAAGGTTTGCCAACATCTAAAAAAATAAAAAAAAGACATGTTAAAAAGAGTCCAAGACTGGAATGCTGTTAGAATGCAGTTTGATCAGTCAAAAACATTTCATAACTGAAGCGATGACAGGCAAAATAGCTCAAATACAAACAATCTCCTGTAAATCAGCACAGATTCCTGCTAACACTTCAGAAGTTTGAATGATAATCTAGACATGTGAATTTACCTCAAGGTAGTTCCAGTGTTCCTGAGAAGATTTTAATGAATTGCAAAAGTTGCTGAACTGCTGAACAAGAGCTTATAAAAGGTGGAGCGGAGCATCACCTGTAATGTGCACCTGTTGTCAGATCCACCGCCTTTATATCCTCCACTCTCTCTCTCTCTCACATACACACTCTCTCTCTCTCTCTCTCTCTCTCTCTCTCTCTGTCTGTTTTCCCCTCCTTCTAATGCAAATCTCTAATAATCAAACACTCATCTGGGTTTAACGGTATGATCACGTTCCAGGTCTAAGCCTTCTGGGCATTTGGTCTGCGTTGTTATTTTGTATCCAAAAAAAAAAAAAAAAGTGGAATTTTACTTGTAACTGTCAGAGTGATTATTGTGGTAATGAGTGTATTAAACAGAGATAGATAAACACTCTCTCTCTTACCTATCTGAAATACTTCTGTTGACATGATTATGGTGTTGTTCGGTAAGAATATTTATCTACTGTAAAACCACTGTCGAAAATGCATACGTTCATTAAATGTCAAGAGAATTAGTTTTCTGCTGTGTGTGAATAGGGATCTTCCTGTTCTGTGGCCAGTGATTCACACTCAGAACAATAGACTGAGATGAAGCTTCCGATGGTTTACTATATCAATAAGGCCATACTTGTTTTTGCAAAATAAATGTATTAAAAAAATGTAATACTTTAATTTACAACCCTGGCTCATTCTGAAAACGTACCGCTATATACATTTCTGGAGAGCGGCAAATACATCCCGGGAGCTACGTTTGTTTTGCAGTTTTTGTTTTCGCAAATCCACCAGAGGCCGCTGTGTATGCTTTTTGAGATCTCAAATTTCTCTCGGGAGTGCCATTCACACCTGCTCTTCTCGCTTAAATCCACCAGAGGCCGCTGTCGTCTGACTGAATGACTGACTGACTGACCCACTCTCCTCCTTCCCTAAACCCAACCAATAGTGTTTTCAAAAGCACCGATTGAACAATCGTCGTGGTCAACTCCTCTCTGTGTCTCAAGCCTGCTGACGTACGCGGCAAGCCACTGGACAACTGGTAACAGCGGGAAAGCCGTCTATATAGAGGTAAGTGGTCAGCTTGTAAGCGTGAAATTGAATGGCGTCATTCCGGCCTGTAGTGTTCTTTTTAAAGATGAAATGCAGCCATACGTACTTCTGGCTACATAATTCGTGATCTCCAGAAATGTATATAGTGGTACGTTTTCAGAGTGAGCCTATGTTGTTAATTTAACAGGGTAAAATTGGGTTAAATTGATTCAAAGTGACAGTAAATGTTAAAAAGCTTTCCATTTCGAAACAAATGCTGCTCTTTAAAACATTCAGTTTGCTTAAAACATTCATTCAAACATTCTAAAAACGCTCATAAAAATGTGCATTCTTTATTTGAAAAATAGATGCACATATAGGGTAAACCATGATGTAAACAAATTTCATTAAAATTAATAATGTACATCCAGCCGATTAAATGCACATGAACCTGCTTAATGTAAAAAAAAAAAAAAAAAACTTAATTTATGGTAAAAAAGGCAGCTGTGGTTGCCAGAATATTACTGTTAAAAATATGATAGGAACGGAAAAGAAACGTATAATGTAAATACAATAAATTACTGTATTTCATTAATTTATAGTCAAACACCATTGTACACAACATTGCTTTGTTTGTTGCTTTATGATTACTTTTGCAAGTTAGAATGAGAAACTCATATAATGAACCAATGATCATAACAGACAACTTTTCCCACTAGCAGAGGAACATACTAATATATAGAAGACGCTCAGTGTCATTCACACAACTACTAAACACCATCATGGTTACACACAAAATTCAAGTACAGAAATAAACATTATTTAGCAACATTACATAAATCTCTAATGTACATAACTCATGAGGAAAAAAAGTCTATAAAGAATGATAGTAATGTCAACAAAAAAGCATAAAATGTGAAGTCAGTTTGCGCTTACTCACTGTGTGTATCAGGGACACTTACTATTAACCAGGAAATATTTTTATCTTGCATTTTTACAGTTTTTTACCATTGAAATTACAGAGATTTTTTTACAGCTGTGTCCAAAATGGCTCCCTGTCTACTATAAAGTACACTATATCCTGCTTGATACACGGCAATTTGCTACTTGTACAAATGTAAAGAGTTAGACACCAAGAAAATGTGCATTATCCCTTACATAACATCCATTTTACTTGATAGTCTTTGGCACTAAATATAAAATTTTATTTAGGTTATTTATATCACCTGATACAGGTGACACGGTGGCTCAGTTAGCACTGTCGCCTCACAGCAAAAAGGTTGCTGGTTCGAGTCCCAGCTGGGTCAGTTGGCATTTCTGTGTGGAGTTTGCATGTTCTCCCCGTGTTCGCGTGGGTTTCTTCCGGGTCCTACGGTTTTCCCCACAGTCCAAAGACATACGGCTACAAGTGAATTAAATAAATTAAATTGTCCGTAGTGTATGTGTGTAAATGTGAGAGTGTATGGGTGTTTCCCAGTATTGGGTTGCAGCTGGAAGGACATCCGCTGTGTAAAACATATGCTGGATAAGTTGGCGGTTCATTCCGCTGTGTCGACCCTTGATGAATAAAGGGACTAAGCTGAAGGGAAATGAATGAATGTCACCTGATGGATATGAAGAAGTGCATATTGCATGCACAAGGCTGTCTGATGGCATGTGTTGTAATAGCTCTTTTGTGACATAAAGCTTTGTTATAGTGTACTAGCTTAGAGAAGGGGAAAAACCTGTCTAAAAGCCAGTGTTGTAGGAATGTACCTCAGAGGAACAGAAGCATGCTTTGGAAAGTGAAATGAGGAACAGCTTTAACGCTAACTCACGCTTATAAACATTTCTTTCTGGTAAAGCTCGATTGATTCACATTTATCAGACACACTGTCATTAAAGTCTTATTTAGCATGTCCATTGTCTGATCATCCAGTCCTTCTTCAGTGCTCTACACTCAAAAAATGTACTCATTTGATGAACTCAGTTTAATTGAGGACAAGATTTCCATCCAATAAATTTGTTTAGCACCAACTAAAAAATATATATTTACACAATTAATTTTATTGTCAACATTTCCCTCTCTTAATTCAATCCCAAGCAAAGCATGCTGGGAACTACAAATCCCCTTATCAGGTAGTTGGTAAGACTACACAATTTCTTCATGTTGTCCAAACACAAAACGCTTAAGTTAACTTAATGGTTTACAAATTTAAGTGGACTGAACATAAAACCAATACATTGGCCAAAGAAATTACAAGAATTGTGTTGTTCTGGCTCCTTTTAAACAGGTAGTTTGAACAAGCAGCAGTAATCATTTTTTGAGTGAATGGTATTTTGTTGGCTTGAGCAACAGATTACGTTTTAAGTAATACAATTATTCATGTGCAGTATTATGAAGCAAGATGATTTAAAAGCATGTCTTAGTGTGGAAAATAAATTTATAGAGCCTGTAAAACTTGACAGTCAATTGTTGGTTCGACGTCTAATTTAGCAACAAGGTCATAAATGTCAAATAAAACAATTTCAAGGACACAGCAATTTTAAATTCCGAAGTACAACGGAAGGTCTGCATGAACATTTGATTTATTGCAAATAGAAGTCAATAGTGCTGCAGAAAATAATTCTGTGGATAACGTATATCATATATTACGCTGGAAATGAGTAACCTTAAATGTTAATATAAATATTAACAGATTTTTTGTATATTACAAATACATGAGACAAATGTAACAGCAGTGAATTTTGATCATCACGGACTTATTTAGTAAATATTCATGCTAGTAATGAATCATTAATCAATAAATAATCATTTAATCAATCAATCTATCTATCTATCTTGGGCTTCAGCTTCAAACTGTCAGGTCGGTATACGTTTATATAATTGTCATGTACTTTATACTTCAAAATTACTTTCACTTCTCAGAAAAACAATAAAAACACAACAATGCAGTCAAATTTTTGTTTCTCTTCAAATAAAAAAATGGATCATGTGATACAGTATCTGGACAAACAGACGCTTCAGGTGAAAGTTCAACATTTAAACCTCACACTAACCGGCATCTGCTAATATCAACGAAGGGGAATTTCTGTTGTTGGGTGTTTTATGAAATCAGACACAACAATGACAAGGTTTTGAACTGTGAGAAGTGATTAGTAATGAAATCACTGGCCTCTTCGACAGCTGGGAAAATACATCTGTTTCAGCGGCTTTGCCTCGTCAGATAAAGTCCACCATCTGGAATATGGTGGGTTTTTATGAACTAACTCAGCGCTTGCTTCACCCTAACCTCCAGTGACTTATCAAACTGTCCCGAGTGGGTGTTTACTCAGTAAACAGGCATCTGAAATCCCTGTGCAACATTCATCCTGTGAGAATCCCACAACTCAATCTGCCTGTGGACATTTTATTGGCTCTCAATCAGTTTATTACCCAAGTCACAGGTTTGTATAAAGGACACAGAATAACACTGTAAAAATTAAGATGCATTTAATGGAGTAGAAAATTCACTTGATATTTACTCTTGTTTACTGAACAATTAATCAGACTCATTGATTAAAACTTTAAAGAGATTTTTCACCCAAATTGAAAAACTACTCACTATTTACTCATCCTCAAGTGGTTCCAAACCTTTATGAGCTTCTTTATGCCTTTGAACACAAAATAATAAAATTTGAAGAAAACTGGAAACCTGTAACGACTGACTTCCATAATGTTTTCCTACTATGGAAGTCAATGTTCAACTGAAAATAATAAATCATAAAAGATTGGAACAAGTAAAGGGTGAGTAAATGATGACAGAATTTTCAGTTTTGGGTGAAATTTACCTTTAAGCAAGAGAACTAAACTTTGTAAATGATTAAAGTTTCTCAAAATTAACTTTTATTTATTCATTAATAAATTCATTCATTCATTTTTAAGGAATAACAATTTAAAAAGTGTCATTTTGGAAGTTCATGTTTTTAAAGTAAAATAAATAAAGTAAAATGTATTTATTTAGATAAATACATTGTATTTATTAAATAAATGAAATAAAATTATTTAATTACATAATATTTGTGTTGTTTTAATTAATTTAGTTTTCATAAATGTGGACTGTGAGCAAATTTATATAATTATTATTTTAATCATCTACACAGAAAAATACTGACACTTGAACTTGTAATTTTTTCTTAAAAAGTTGCTTTTTTATGTGTATATTTTCAATTTATACTGTTTGTAACAGTATACTGTTATTGCAGCAGCCCAGAATAATGCTTGACTGAAAGTGAATCCTAAACAGAAATTTACTGTGAGATTTTTCCAGTTCAGTTCTGTTTCAGTTTTGCTTTATGAAGTAATGTCAACTATGTAGTTTATATTTGAAGACTGTGACGCACAGATGAAGTGTGGGTGGCCGCAGGTTAGAAGTGATGTCTAGATTACATCATTTACACATAATTGTTTTCATGTGTTTGCCAAGATTTATTTTGTTTTGACTCTTAGCAACCGGTGAGGTGTGAAATGGGATGTTTATTTGTTGAGCTAGACAAGAAAACACAGGCGTCACACTTCTTCTTCCTCTTCTTCTTCTTGTTGTTGTTCTTCTTCTTCTTCTTCTTCTTCAAGACATGCCAAGAAAGGCAAGACGTCACCAAAAACAGCAAAAATTATGCGACTGGTTCTTCAAGGGGGAGCCGTGAACCAGACGGGCTCGTTTGGAAAACCCCGTCTCGGGAAAAATCTGTCCGTTTTCTGCACCTGCTGTAAAAGCTGCAGGTGGAGCTTTAACATGAGCGAGCAGATTCTTATCACATTCATATTTCAGCATTTTATTTGAGCTTCATGCATAATTAATAAAGGCAATTAGATAGGCAAATATATGTGTTTTCTGGCTATAAGTATCCATTATTTCAAACAAAATATGATTGCTTTGTATAACTATATAAAATACATAATAGCCAACATTGCTGGGCTGTTGAATTCTTAAAACATATATTGGCAAACATTTATATGTACTGTCATGTTTCTGTATATTTGAAAGCATTATTTACAATATGCATTTAAAATACATATATAAATATTTTTACAGTATGACAAATGTACCAAGCCTGACATTGATAATAGCTTTATTGATATAGTTTGTGTTGTTGTTGTTTGATAGTCTTGAATGTTGGTCACGTCTTTTCCTATAGTTTAATACTGTATATTAAGTTGGTTTGTAGTGTATCTGCACACATTATGATGATAGTGGTATTACAATAATTATGCTAACAAATAAATCATTACTAAAAATGACATCTAGTAGGAGATACTGTTTGATTGTTTGTTTTTTTAAGCATTTTGTTGTTAGGTAGTAAATTGCAACAAACCTTGACAAGAATGAGGAAAGTACCTTTTTAAAAATAACCGCAGGCTTTGTATTAACAGTTAAGCTGACTGTAGAAACGCTGCATACTTTTACTGTATGATGTAATGTGTATCGAGGAAGTGTTTTTTTAATCAAACATTATCTAAAAGCTGTGCTATTTTAGTAGGATTGAAATGCTACTTTAGGTTTTACGAATAATTTCAGTTACTTTTGACATTTTCCATATTTATTTTATTTTTAAAGTATTAGTAATTTGGTTGTGTTGTTGTCACGTGCCATAAACAGACAAAGTCTGATAGATCCAATAGCAAGTAAATTTATTACAACAATAGTAATAGCGTGCAGGTCAGGGTGCAGACCAACACCGGACACAGGTATGTCGTAGGTACAGCACAAGGAGTCCACACAAAACTGACGGATTAATTGCCGCATGAAAAACGGGCTTTAATTTGGAAACATGAAATACGGGATGAATTCTCCTGTACGCGGGAGGAAGTTTGAGGCGGACTGCCACTGGACTAATAATTTTAATGACAGTGAATGGGCCAATAAATTTGGGAGCGAGCTTATTACAGACGGAGAGGAGAGGAATATTCTTAGATGAAAGCCACACTTTTTGACCGACGACGTAAACAGGAGGCTTAAACCGGTGGCGATCGGCTTTAGCCTTGGTGCATGCACCCACTTGGAGGAGGGTCTGTCTGGCCCTGATCCAAGTGCGTCGGCACCTCTGGACAAAGGCGTGGGCGGAGGGAACCGCGACTTCGGATTCCAGACTGGGAAAAACAGGTGGCTGGTACTCTAAACTACATTCAAACAGAGACAGGCCTGTGGCTGACACTGGTAACGAGTTATGTGCGTACTCAACCCATGAGAGCTTCTGACTCCAAGAGGCGGGATTCTGAGAAACCAAACATCGCAACATACGTTCAAGATCTTGGTTGGCTCTCTCTGTTTGTCCGTTACTCTGAGGGTGAAAACCAGAAGAAAGACTAACAGTGGCTCCCAAAAGACGACAAAACTCTCTCCAAAATGTAGAGATAAACTGGGGTCCTCTGTCAGAGACCACGTCTGTCGGGAGGCCATGTATGCGAAAGACGTGATCAATGACAGCAACCGCTGTCTCTCTGGCTGAAGGTAATTTGGGCAGAGGGATGAAATGAGTAGCCTTCGAAAACCGATCCACCACGGTCAAAACAACCGTATTGCCACTGGATGGCAGGAGTCCCGTGACAAAATCTAGCGAAATGTGAGACCAGGGTCTCGATGGTACAGACAGCGGTTGAAGAAGCCCAGCGGGAGGGCGACTGGAAGTCTTAGAAACAGCGCAAACAGAGCAAGCCAAAACAAACTCCCGTATATCACGCGCCATAGCTGGCCACCAGAATCGCTGTTTAACAAGAAATAAAGTGCGACTCACCCCCGGATGACAAGCCACTTTGGAAGAGTGTCCCCATCGAATGAC